>JAJKFI010000005.1:2773330-2797465 GCA_029204185.1 Lerista edwardsae | reverse complement strand
GTGTGTGTGTGTGTGTGTGTGTGTGTGTGTGTGTGTGTGTGTGTGAGAGAGAGATCTGGAAAAACTGAGTAGACACCCCATGAATTATTTCAAAATCAGACATCCAAAACGTGCTGGGGCAGGACAACAGGATTTTTCTCTTATTTCAGCCCTGTTCATGTATTTTGCATCACAACTGGTCAAGAAAGAAACCAAAGAAGGTGGGGTCAGAACTACAGAGCACAGGGGATTAGCTTCCTGCCCTAGCAGATGCAGGACCAGTCTGGGGAAATGAGAAACATTCCCTGGAGGAGGACCATTATGATTGGCCTCCTGGTGGTATGAGTGGCTTTTCCCAAAGGTAAGAAGGCCCCCCTTCCTCTCCCTAGAACAGGAATTCTCAGGTAAGAAATTCCAGAGGCTGCAATCCTATATGCACTTTCAAGGGAGTAATAGCCCAATCAAATCCTTCTCTTCCCCTCCCCCCCCCGGTTCAGCCATGCCAAAAACAGTTATGTGGTATTCAATGGGGGTGGGTAGATTAAGAGGACCCACAGGAAAAAGGAGATTTAAATCTCCTTACTCCTCCATAACCCACTTGCTCCACAGTGGGTCTCCTTGGATTTGTGGATTTAGCTGGCTCAAATCTGAGGAGAGAAAGAAGATGGAGAGGCTGCCCATAGAGAGGATAGGATCCAGCATGCACCATTTCACCAGTATACCCCTTCCCTCAGCTTCCTGACCCTGATTCCACCCTCTCCTCACCCTGTTTTGCCCCTCCATGTCCCGTTCTGCCTCCTCCCTCCTCCCCCAAAGTCCTACCTGCCTCAGTGGGCCCTCTAGTGGGTGGAGGAAGGCTCTAGCCTTTCTGTCAGCATTCCTGCAGCACATTACCTTGTGTGCTACTCAAGTGCCTTTTACAGCAGCCGTAAAACAGGTACAACTGGCAGAACTGGTTTTCTGTCTGAGCTACGAGCCCATAGGATTGTGCTGTAGATTTCATTGAACCCAGTGGGACTTACTTCTAAGTAGATTGGCATAGGATTGCACTGTGATTCATTTTAGGTATTTTTTAACAGAATGCAGATGCTGAAGCTGCAAATTCCAGCCTGGGAAAACAGCATTCTCACCTCTTTTGCCATTTGCTGCTTACTGGCTGAAACCCAGCTGCTTGTAACCCTGGGGAAAAAGCTGTTTGAGGAGGAAAATTTTCATCAGGAAATTTGTTGATAGGAAAGGAAATAGTTAAGTAGCCTTGTCCTCCACGCTGGCTGTCCCCATCAAACTGCAGCATCAGCAATTCTAAAAAGCATCACAGAACTGGTAGTTTTGCCCTCAGTCACTATGCTGTCTAAAATAAAATGCAAATAAATGTGAGCTTTTAAGCTTAGGACAGAATAAACAGTGAGCATGGAGATAAATAATGTTGGACTAGAATTACGTCTTGTACAAAGATCTGCATCCAGACGTCTTAGAGATTTTACAGGCTCTCTGTAGTGGAAAATATCACAGCAACTTAGTTTTTTGTCCATACATTGATGGTTCATTGTTAATTATTTCCTATATGCTATCAGTGCTAGTAAATGATGATGATATGAAAAATATTCTGTTGTATGACTCATAATGCATTAGAAGAATTGATACATTTATTTATTTCTGTCAGGATATAAAAGCAGAATGTAGAAAGATGCTGCCTCCGTATCTTTCCTTTAATCCCATATGCATAGCAAAATCTTCTGATTTGTGAAATGCAGCACTGAATCATGGGTTGCTCCCACAGAAAGAACAGGGACTCTGTTGAAATTACACTCACATGGATTGTCTTGCTTCATAAAAAGAGCTTACTGTATATTACCACTACCATCCCAAATTCCCAATAACTGACTGTCAATCTCCTTTACAGGAATTGCCTGCTTTGGATAAGCTAAGTCCAGCCTGTTCAGGTACTAGCACACCTCGCAGCAGTATGCTTATATCACATAGTCCTATGAGTCCAGAGAGCATCAAATTGGTACATCGCCACAGGTATTTATTTTGAATAATCTCTCTATATGGAAGGTCTTTAGATACCAGTCTTTTCTAGGATGGAAACAACAAATAAACTGCTGCTAGAATGAAATAACTACTGTAGAATGGTCACCACAAGTTGTGGTGATGACCACCACCTTAGGTGATTTTCAAGTGGATTGTACTAATTCGTGGAAGACAGGTCTATCAGTGACAGTAGTCATGATGGCTATGAACATTCTCCAGATTCAGTAGCAGTATGCATCTGAATACCAGTCTCAGGAGATCAGCAGCAAAAGAGAAGGGTGTAGCATGCATCTCCATCAATCTAACATGCTCAGTGGCTTCTAAGAATGTTGAGAGTTTGAAGGTAGCAAGAGGGAATTGACTTCCTTAGTCCCTCATTGTTTGTTTGTTTGTTGTTTGTTTGTTTAGAACATGCATACCCCCACCTTTCCAAAAGTTCAAGGCAGCTTGAAGTACTCAATAAAATTGATATAGATACAAAAATTACAGGATATAAGTTTAAAGCATACAAATTCCAATAATAAATTAAAACAAATTTAAACTCCAAAACATACTAAAAAGCCAAAGCTATAGGCACTCTGTCCCTGTTTGCATCTGGTAACCCCATCAATAAGGGAAAACCCCAACTGCTCTCAGACAGGCAAGAATGCTGGTAGTTCACTGTACAGACTCCCAGGATAGGAACCAAAGAATCCAGGTTTGAGTACAGCTAGAAGGGTTGGTAAAATCAAGGCCAAACTCAGCTTTTGCATGACTTGCCAGAAATTCCCGTCAGAAGCAAAAGAGGAGGAACAGACAGGTCATGAACGTATACTTCCCAGACTACAGGACAGCTCTCAAATCGCAAAATCACAATGATTAAACTGGGAGGAGCAAATCATGAGGCATTTCTCATCCATCACTGTGTGTATGTCCTGGGCTGCGCCATCCTATTTGGCGCTTAACGCTGCCGCAATGTTGTTGCAGCAGCGCTAAGGCATTAGCACCGACGCGGGGGCGCCTAGCAGCACCCTCATGTCAGTGCTAAGGCAACAGGGCCGGCGCTGCTGGCAGTGCTGGTTCTGTTGCGCCCGTTTAGCTCCTCCCGCACGTCGGCCGAAGCCAACTGGCACAAGGGACGCTCTGTCCCATATTGGGACGGGGATTGGTGGGAGGTGGGGGGCAGGACTTGGGCGGGACGTGGGCAGGCTTGGGAGGTGGCCATACAGCCACATCCTAAGCCCGTCCATGATGCCCTGATTTGGACCGTGTAGTCTCCTTGGATCTGCACATGCTCTTTAGGGGGCGCAGATTCGAGGAGCACATAGGAGAGGCTGGAGCCTCCCCTATGGTAAGGGAGCGAATGCCCCCTTGCCATGGGTGTGGCTCCAGCCTCTCCTATGCATCATCAGATATGGCGCTGCCGAGTCAGCCTCGCCATTCCAGTGCTGCATAGGGTTGTGCCCCAAGTGACAGCCATATGCACTAGGAAAACAGATTGCAGGTGCAGAATTTCCAATTCCTGTAGCTCAATTTCAGATAGCAGAAGATGACATATGCCAGATTGTATGCTATTCAGACCAGGGTTTTTTTTTTTAAAGTATTGATTTCACTCTTAAATTAAATAAACTGTTTGACTATAGGATAGACACAGGGATCATGGTCTGACACAACATGGTTTTACAATGTGAGTCTTCATGTGCAAAATAGGAGTGACATTTCTAATATATCTAGCATTTCAAAATGCAAGGCAAGTGGCTATCGATCTCCAGCTGGACGAAGTTTCAATTGACCAATGAAATGACATGTTTCCAACTAAAAATGTACAAACATCTAAAATTACACCTGTGTATGTCACATTGAGATATTTATAAAGATACTTGAATTACAGCTTCAAGTGAATGTAATTATTTTGCATTTTTTAGATCAGATTTTACTTGACTAAAACATAGTTTAAGAAAAATTGATCTTTTTTCTCTGCATTTCTGTAGCCCGTTGAATATGTTGGGTACAGTCCGACACTCGTCGTCTTCTCTTTCTTCCCACACATCAAGCGAAACAGGAAATTTGGTTATCCTAACAGACAGTTCAATTGGAGAAACTGCAGAGGACATGTACCACATGCAGGTACATATGTAATACATTGAGTTTATTGCACAGAACATTTAACTTAGAGGGTGCTCTTAAGATCTTCAATACATGTGCACTGTAGATGTCGTGATGTTGTGTAGTGATCTATTACAGGAATTCCCTTGTTTAATCCACAGATAATTGAAACGGCATATACAGGATCTGTGAAAATCCCCCCCATACTTTTGCCTCTGGATCTAACAGCTGGCATACTTGGTTATATGCATATCTATACACTGCATACATGGGAATATTCCATAGTACCTTTACATTCAACGCAGTTTCACAGAAGGATATAAAGGAGTAAACTTTCCTTAAACTTGGATATTCTGAACAATCTTGTTATTGCCATAGGCCAATTAAATGAGCAATATATTTTTAGATGCATTAGCACATTGTACTGTTTAGTTTTTCTGTTAAAATTGTGCAGGTTTTGACATTATTAGCTTTCAGTGGGTCTTCAATGGGTCTTCATTTCAACTCAATAACTAAAGCCTTTGAATGCTATTCTTTTTTGTGGTGTTTGTGCATTCTGCTGCACAAGAGCCCACAGTAAGATACTTAGATCCTTAAACAGAATCTTGTCTCTCCCCTTAGCTGAGAATTTTCAGATTGTCAAAGAACTGAATAGCACTTTCCCTCTCAGTTCTGACCATTACAAGTAGCAACAAGAGAGATAAATTTATACTTGCCATTAACCATGAGGGTTCAGTGGGAAATATTTTTCCTTCTTTTTCCTGCCATGATTCCTTTTTTAGGATTTCGTTTGTTTTAAATGCATGAATGTTTTTGCGACTTTCGCTTTTAATGAGAAAAATCTTTCCTTTTCTCCCTGTGGTGCTTAGGCTGTGGAAGCAAAGTTCCAGCTCTAATAGATGTGACTACTGTTTGTCTTTTTTGATTATGTTTTCTAACTCGCAAGCCTTCATCATTGTGAAACCTTCAGTACACCACTACACAGAATTTCTGCTCATTAACAAATGATTCATTTCAGCTCCACATCCCTCATTCTGAACTTTAGTATCACCAACCTATTACAAATACTATATGATTTCACCCTCCCCTTCATCCAGAGAAATCTGTTGCTGCTGCTCCAAAGTTGGTTCAATGCAAAGTTACTCCCCAAGGAACCTACAGCGCTGGCCATGCGCCAGTCAAGGGTCAGGGTTGCTCGGTCGGCGCAGGGTTGCCACGAGGGCGTTCCAGAGGTGTTCCGGGGGCATAACTGGGCGGCGCAGTGGGCGGAGACGGCAGGTGTGATGCAGGACGGCCATAGTGCCGTATCCTAATGCCCATCCCCAGCCAAGGCGGCCCCAATTTGGGCCGCTTCTGTGCATGTTCCTCTGTGACTGCAAAACAGCAGACGCAGATCCGAGCAGGCCCATAGGGGCGACTGGAGCTTACATGGGTGCAAGGGGGAAACCTCCCCTTGTCCTGGACATTGCTGCTGCTGCCTCCTAATGGGCTTTAGGATATAGCCCTGCTATGTCGGCCTTACTAGGCCAGCATAGTATAGGATTGCACCCCCAGTTGTGTCTGACTCTGGGTGACTTTGTAGGTGAGAGCTCACCATGCTACCCTATTAAGCATGGCTTATTTCAATTGTTGGACCTTCATCTGTGAATCTTTTTTATTGTATCAAGCCAGCACATTCTTTGCCTGCCCCTTCTTCTTGCTCCACTACCAATTTCTATAACATCCTTGACTTCTCTGATGAATTTGCACACATGACATGGCCAAACTAAATCAGATGTAGTCTTGCAATTTTGGCTTCCAATGATGTGTCTGGTTTTATACAGTCCAGCACTTCTCTGTTGGTTACTTTGGCTGTCCATGGTATACATAACAATTTTTGCCAGCACCACAGTTCAAAAGCAGCAATTCTTCTTTGGTCAGCTATTCTTGTTATCCAACTCTCACATCCATACCTCATTATAGGGAAGACTATTGCTCTGACTAGTTTGCCTTTTCTATTTAGCTTTTGCTTTTCCAGATTTTTTTCATGTTGACCATTCACTACATCTTAAAATTATTCTACATTTGATTTCAGGTGTAGAACTGCCATTGTGAGCAATTTTTGATCCAAGAAAGATGAATTCCTGGACTGATTCAATTTCCTAATTGTTGATTTTAACTATCACTTGTTTATCTATTCCTGATGTTAAGGTTCAATCCCATTTTTTTTTTCATTTTCATCGTTGATTTTCTGGATCATTTTTTTCCCAGGTCTTCCCTATTTTCAGCCAATAATGTTGTATCATCTGTATACCTCAAATTGCTTATGGTTCTTCCACCAATCTTCACTCATCATCATCATAACTTTTATTGGCATATATAGACACAGACACAAAATGTGTTACTACAATATGTTGATTAGTAGACTCCATATGTTCCTGGTCTCAATCTTATGTTAATCACTATCTCAGTTACTAGATCCTCCTCTGTTTCTGGCTTCTCCTCATTCCTATTTATATTCTGCTTCTTCAGAGACCAGAACAGAGCAGGTCTCCTTGTTCTGGACAACTATCTGCAGGTGCCTGATCAGTAACATGGCCCAAATATGTGCAGTCTTGTAAGTGTGATGGTACAGATAATCACTCAATGAACAAAAAGTACTGGAATAGTCTTGTTATAAACTTCTTGTGCAATGGAAAAAAAATCAATTAATAATAAAATTACACCTTGCTGTAATCTTGCAAGCTATAATTATATGGACAGTACACATAATATATGACATAAAGCAAACAAACAAACAAACAAACAACACTGTCCTCTATTTTGTTCATTTCTGTCATCCATATCTAATGTTTCTTAACTCAATATCAGAACTTAATCACCAGTGTTTGTTCTTCTTTCTTTCCAGGCCAGTCCTTCAACCTCAAGCCTGAGCTCTACTCATTCTGCACCATCCCAAATGATTAACTCTGCTCCTCCAAGTGCACGAGGTAAGTATGAATCACTTTATGCAGAGGAGTGTGTGATTCTTTAAATGACTGTGATATTCGCTTTTTAATGTTTTAGATCGTACCTCTGAAGTGCTTCCTCACTCGAATGAAGCAATAGCTTCTTTGTCACAGCAGTGAATTCTTCTAAAACATCATCTAGAATGTCTCCAAATAGTTGTTGTCTTTTCAGAAAAATTTGGTATAATATCTCTGGTATAAAATTTCTTAGGCAACATTATTATGTCAGCATTTCAGAGGGCTACCCAATGCAGAGCCTATCTACTTACAAATATAGGAATATATTTGTCTCCGTTCTAAGATAAACAGCTTGAGAGATGATACTGAGAGAACAACAATTACATGAGCATGAAGATAAATACTAGTGATGCCTTGAAGTAAATGACAATGAAGTTGGTGAGAGAACATCTAACACAAAAGCTGAAAACTTGAAATAAGATGTACAGAATTAGCCCTATACCTAGCTGAACAAAAAAAGAAAAATATCTGAAATATCTTTCACTAGTATTCTAGTTGCTTTTCTATAAAGGTAGATGGATGGGTTCTTCTCCTTACAATCCTCAGAGACTGTTTTCCTGCAACGGTTCTTTTAGGTTTAGATGCCCAGTCTTGCCTAGAGTCTGTCAAAGTGCATTGTTTGACAGTTTTCTGTGCTACGAAATGGCATTTTGTGAGCCCATTCCACAAGAGTCCAGATATCCATGGTACCAGTGAGACAATGTCCTTGGCCTGCCTAGTTGAAAAATGCAGTCCTTGGCCTGCTTGGTTGAAAAAGGATCTCAGGTTACAGGGTTGGGAAATACCTCTGACTGAAACACTGGGGAGATGCTAACATTCAGAACAGACAAACTACTATGAGGGCTGATGAACAGATTCAGTACAACGCACCTTCACATATATCTCAGCAGACAGCACTGATGAATTGAATTAATAGTCAGAAGGAAGGGTGGTATAAAAATGTGATAAAATACTTTTCTAGATTGTAAGGCATGAGGCATGCCTTGTAATTCTATGTAAAATACCATGTACATTGATAGCACAACATACTATATAATAGTAGAGCACTGTGACAACTTGATAACTTCAGGTGTTCAGTAACCTAGACATCTGACACAGTCATCTGACAGAGTGACGGGCAGCCCAATCATAAGCTGCTCTGGAGCAGGCAGGCTGGCAGGCCAGAGCTGTATCCAGCACAGCTTCTGAGACAACTGGAGCCTCCCCTGAGCCAGCCTCCCCATTGTGCTTCTCGGATCTGCGCCTACGAAATCACGGGCGCAGAACCAAGGAGGCCGCATGGCCCGAATCAGTTTCACCCACCACCCAGTTCCGCCCTCCCAGAACCCGCCTCCCACCTTCATCTCCCTCTTCATGGGCAGGAAGGAGTGCCTGGTGCTGCACTGGTGCAGATCACTGCAGTGGGTGTTCTGAATCATCGCTTTACAGCCCAGGTGGGGCCTAAAGGGCCTTGTGCTGGGACAAAGCTGAGGCAGAAAAAGAGATTGATACCTAAAATACAGGCAGCCTTGATCAGGCCACTGCTACCTGCACCAACAACAAAGCTCTGTGTGGCCTTCGGCCCAAAGTGCAATTTTACAGGATGCAAATGTGTGCCAACCAAAGTCAGTGGTGCAGCCATGGAAATTGCCAACTCTCTTATCCTGAAGCTCAGAACCACCAGCACAGAAGCAGAGGTAAGATGTGCTATTTGTGCCTGCAGCGTTTTTCCCCATCAATATTACTATAGCTCTGGACTTTCAGATATAGGGGAAGGCAACCAAGGAGGGCAGTGGGAGGTGTCCTGCCAGCCAGGAACAAGTGGGGAAGAGCTCCTTAGCCACTGGGACAAATTTGGAACTGGTCACCCATGACTAGGTTAAAGAGATGGTGAGGGTGGAAATTGAGGAAGTACTCAAAGCCAAGTTCTCATGCCAGCTCACAAGGCCACACACAAACAAGTGGAGACAGTCCAGACCAAGAAAGGCAAATGCCATAGGTCCATTAGCCCCATCCCTCTGTCTTCTACAGGAGCAAACTCTTCTGTAGGAGGAAGGAACACAGAGGAGGAAGCTGCTCACCTTCCCCTTCTCTTCAGATTCTGACAGGGAGGAAGAGTATTATTGGCTTTTCCCAGCAGACCTGTTCAGGCTCTGAATTTGGAGCGTCCTACAGATTTGGCTAAACACAGATTGCCCTTTGTAACTACCTTTTTCCTCGGGGCCTGGCTATGACTACCACCATATCCTTCCCAGAGGCCTTCCAACGCGTGTTAGACACGGAGTGGAAAAATCTCATTTCAGCTAAGCATATCTCTTGGTTGATAAATAAGCTATTTTCCCTTCTAGAGCAGATCTTGTCATCCCTTCAGTTTCCTGCAGTGGATGTGCCAGTAGCTGCTCTCTCATTCACAGCAGAAATTCAATTGGGAGGGCAGCCCAAATGACCTGTTCAACATATAGGTGGAGACAGCCATGAGAAGGGACTTCCAGTCTTCCGCCTGTGGACCAACAAGCTGTCAGTGACAGAACAAGGTCTGTCCAGCAGGATCAAGAGCTGCCTCAAGAAAATTGCCCTGTTGGCAGCCTTTTCAGGGAATGCATTGTTTGACACAATGCAACTTAATGATAAGACAATGGCATCAAATGTTGTACCCATTGCACCTTCATAAATGGGAAGTTGATTCTGGCTCCCAGTTTCAGCTAGTAGGAGTCCCCTTTCAAGGTGCCAAGCTGTTTGGCCAAGGCTTGGAGACCCTGCTTGTGAAAAGGAAAATGCTTCCTTCCTGATGGAAAGAGTTGAGTAAGAGCAGGACACAATCCTCTTGGCCCCTTTGATCCAATCACTGACGTAGGAACACTCCAGGAGCAGGTGGAAGAGTGTTCCCCAAAAGCCTATCTCAGGGAGGTGCACTTAGACCTGGTCTAAGGAACAATACAACACATGATGTCAGGCCAGGCTGGTTCTCCAGCACTATTGGAGGCTACTTACTGAAAATCTCTATGGATGCATGGATCCTGGAGATGGTCCATGCCCTAGAATTCATCAGAACACCAAGGAATCAATTTTGAAAGGTGCCTATGTCCAGAAATCTGGTCAAACACCATCAAAAGCTCCAGGAAATATAACTCTTACTTAGCATCCATAGAACCAGTTCCGCGGAGCCAGGGGGGAATGGGATCTATTCCATGTTCTACCCCAAGAGCGACCCTAGACTTGAAATGGCTCAACAGATTCCTCAAGAAAGTAGAAGGTTCAAAATGAAACATGGAAATAAATCCATTACAACAGCCCTGGAACAGGACAATCTACTGGCATAGATCTCTCAGAGGCCTGTCTCCAGGTACCCATTCTACCTCAACTCCAGTGTTTTGTGCATTTCAGTTATAGGAAGAGACAATTGTAGTATTGGGCCCTGCCCTTTGGGTTGACTGCCGCACCCAAGCATTTATGAAGCTCCTTATTACCCCAGTTGTGCACATAATCAGAAGGAATTTTAAATTTTCCCGTACTTTGGTGACATCCTGATAAAATCCCCATTCTGGTATCAGGCCCTGGGGAATGTGCAGCAGACCTTGGACTGCCTGCAGGTTCTAGGATTTGTGGTTAACAGGGAGAAACCCTCAAACCAGAAGTGGAACAACTGGTATTGCTTATAAATACAAGCTCCTTCTGATTTGCACTACCCTGAAAGAGGCAAAATTATCTCAGAAACATGCTTCTCCAGATGAGACATGCAAAAGAGATGGATATGTTGTCCCTGTTTTCCTTGAAAAGTATGATGGTGTCATGCCAAGTATGTGTGGAGTGGGCATGCTTCCACATGCAGTTCCTTCAATGGAAGCTTTTGTCATACCAAAGAAAGATAGAAAAACAGACCCACATCTCCATCCCGATTCCAGCAGTCCTGAAGGAGAGTTTAAATTGGTGGCTCAGCAAAGAACGCCTCAACTCAGGGGTGAGCCTAGCATAGCATAAACACATTATGGTGACCACAAAAATCAGTCAGCTGGGATGAGGTGACCAAATGGCTGGTGCGGTGTCTCAGGGAACCTGGTCAACTACAGCATAAACAGATTGGAACGCAGAGTGATTTGATTGGCATTGCTCCAGTTTAAATCCAAAATCCAGGGAAGCCATGTGCTAGTATGCACAGACAACACAACAGCAAACACATTTACTTCCAAAAGCTCAACATGCCTCCTTCTGACAGCTTATATCAACAGGCATGGCTCAACACACCTACATCTGGAAGTGATACAGCTGATGTTGGGGCGGAGCTCAATCTAGCTTCCCTGAAGACTAAAAACTTTGCACAGACCACCAGTATATCAGCCAACTGGCTCAGCAGGTGCACCTTGCAAAAATCAGAGTGGCAGCTCCATCTGGAGGTCTTTGTGCAAGTAGCAAAAAAATACGGTCTTTCCTAATGGATTGCCTACAAAGACAATACACAGCTCAGAAGATGCTATGCAAGGTCACCAGAGCCAGGGGCAGAGGACAGGGGCAGAGGACAGGGGTAGATGCACTCTAAGCCCAATGGCCAACAGTGCTGCTCTACACTTTCCCACAGGTGGCCCTACCAGTGCTGCAAAAGGGATTGGATAACGGCCTGAATACCAACATCCTCCAACAGCTGGTGGCAGCACTCACCACTAACCTGGAGATGGAGTTCAGTGGGAATATTTTGTATCACTCCCACGTCAAGAGGTTTTTGTCTCTTATCAATCCTCTACCCATACATAGGGTTCCCCAAGTGGGTTCTCAGTTGGGTGCTGTCCACCCATACAGGGAAACCTTTCAAGCCCATGGATAAGGCTCCCCTGCAAGAACATACGAGAACCTTTTTCTAGTTGCAGTCACCATGGCTAGGAGGGTCTCAGAGAAGGGTTTCCTGTCCATTCACACCAACCTCTGTGTGTTCCATAAGGACAACATGGTATTGACCCGTTCTTTGTCCCCAAAGTCAATTCTATTTTCCATAGGGCCTAGGAACACATACTGCCGTCCTTTTGCCTGAATCCGACACATCCAAAGGTGAAGGCCTGGCTCATGTTGGATATGAACATGGCTCTTCACTTCTGTATGGAGAGGACACAGGAGTTCTGGAAGACAGACATTTCCTTTTATGATATTCAGGTTATCAACAACAAGCAAATAGGCTTCTGCCTCTTCCCTTTTCAGATGGTTGCAAGCATCAAGTGAGCTGGCTTACAGATCACTAGGGAAGGAGCCACTGGAGGGGATAACAGCCCAATCTACTAGTAGTACAGTCACATCAGTGGCCTTCAATGGGTTTAGCTCACTGTCGAACATTTGCAGGGTGGCAGCTTGGTGCTCAATACATAATTTTGTGAAACACTACAAGGTGGACTCTACTGCCTCTGCCAAACTTGGCACCAAAATCCTGCAAAAGTAGCATAGTTTTCCACCTTCCTGGGTAGTGCTCTGAAATCCCATTGGTAACGAATGTTCCCCTCCCAGATAAAACCAGAATCTCTCCCCTCCCACAGCTTTCCTTCCTAAGTCAGAAAAAACAAAATTCCTTACCTTGATAATTCCTCTTCGGAAGAGGAAGGGGGCATTCGGCTGCCATACTTTAGGCTTGGTGGCTAACTGTCCTGGGCGATAGGCAATATGTTGGGTGGTAGGTATGACTATGCATGCCTTCCTGTCAGACAGGCTGCTTCTTGATGGCCTATGTCTTGTCAGCATATATGTTAATATTTCCCATGTTTTAGGTTCTCAGGAGCCATGACAAACCAGTTCATCAAATAGTTCTGCATCAAATAGAGTTGCAGAGTGATGCCTGGTGCTGGGAGGGACGATTCCTGCTCTTCAATTCCAGACAGGGGGCTGGGATACCCTTCTGTGGGGAAGGTGTCCTCGTTCTTCAGCCTCCCTTCTTCCTGGAGTCCCATTGGTAACAAATGCCACATTTTCTCTTCCCAAAATAGGAATTCTCATGATAAGAAACTCTTGAGAAAGTGTGGGGAGAAAGCTGTGGGGAGATATATTGAGCAGACAAATAGCTGGGAAGGAAAGGGTTTTAAACAGGCACTCTTCCCCCTTTTTTTGGGTCTTATCTGAAGCCACTTGCACCTGATCATCTGATAAAAGAAAGTGTTCAGGAGAAAGAATCACAGGACACATTATATGTAATCCCACCCTTCCTTGTTCTCTGAGAGCCTATCATGTAATTGCATATTTTGCCTGCCTTTTTTATGGATTGTTCAAGACTGGAATGCATTTCCCTCTGGCATGTCTACAGTGGCTGTCTGTCACAGTGCAAAGAATAAGGGAATGCACACGGTAGCTTCCATTAAAATTCTTGAACCTTTCATTCAAGTCTGCAGAGTTTATTACCAGATGTGTGACTGCAGAGTATATGCTTGGATAACAAGTTACAAACAAGCCTTTTTGTTTGATCTTGCAGTAAAATATTTATTTGTAATGTAGGTTTAAGATCATGGATCCGTTTCCACTGGTCTTTCCCTAACCTTCACTGCACAGCAGAACCATGCCAGCATAATAACAGAAATACGTACGCTTGAATGAGAGAAGCAGTGGCATATCTGGGGGAGCAGAGAGGACATATGCCCTGGGTGCCACCCAGTAGGGGCAGGGCCATGCCCACTCCCCCGACGACCTTTTTTTTTTTAACTTTCTTTGGTTTTTCAGTTCCCCCTTTTTCCCATTCTCCTCCCAGATCGGAGGAGTTCCGAGGGCCGGGAAGGTCACAGGCGGTCTCTCTGACCCTCAGAGGGCCTGCTGAGGCCTCTGGAAGATCTAAAAAATGTTACTTCCCGTTTTTGGTGAAAACAGGAAGTGATTATTTAAGACCTTCCAGGGGCCTTATGAGGACCAGGAAGGCTACCTGTGGCCTCTCCAGCCTTCAGAGAGCTTGTAGTTGAAAACCAGAAGTAAAATTTTTAGGCCTTCCAGAGGCTTCAGAAGGGCTTCTGAGGGTTGGGGAGACTGCCCATGACCTTCACAGTCCTCTGAAGGCCTCTGATCAGGAAGGGTGGATGGAGAGGAAAATTTTTTGTCTGTGGGTGTGCCTGGAGGGGGCAGCATGTTGGCCCTGGGAACAAGCAGCGCAGGACCAGGATTGCCATTGGAGAGATTTTCCACTTAGTCCATTATATCCTCCTTGCCTGATTAGCCTCTGTTTTTGTTTGATGATGCAGTAAAGGATTTATGTGGTCTTTTGTTACGCAGCAAATGTAGCAGATTATCATGTAACAGGTGGACTGGGGTAAACAATATGGTTTTGAGTATAACTACTCAGGAAGTTCAACTGATTATTAAGAATTCGTGGGAAGGCAGATATGATCTAAATTAAGTAAATTGAGTAAAGGTGATCATGGTGGGAAAATAATAATGCAGATCAAATGTAATGCCTTTGTGAGCACAACTGCCAACTGTGAGCACAATCCTAACCTAACTTTGACCTAACCTAATCTTAACTCTTGCACCGGACCAGTGCTGTAGCAAATGTGCGGTAAGGTCCGTCTGTGCTGTGGATTCGGTCACTGTGCTGGCACAGGCAGCAGCACTGGCGCACATGCACTGTGCAGTCTGCCAGCTGGGCTGGCCATGCGCCAACTGAATTCTGCTGGCACAGTCCCATGCTAAGGGTGTGCTGGAGGTGGGCAGTAAGTGTAATGGGGTAGGGGTAGGGCGGGCCCATGGGCAGGGAGAGGGCGGAGATGGGACACTGCCATTAGGCTGTATCCTAACCCCCGTCCCCAAGCTGGGTGGCCCTAATCTGGGCCCCATGGACTTGCGCCTGCTATTTTGCGGGCACAGATCTGAGCAGCCCCACAGGGCTGACTGGGGCTTACCCTGGGGCAAGGGGAATATATTGCCCTTGCCCCGCAGTGAGCTCCAGCTGCCTCCCAGCCTGCATTAGGATACAGTGCAAGTCAGCTGGCCTGCCTGCTCCAGTACAGGTTAGGATTGCGCTCTGTGTCAGTTAATGTCAGTCAAACAGACTGTGTCAGTCTGTGTCAGACTGTGTCAGTCTGTTTGAAATAGGGAGGAGTATGATATGTTGGTCCTTGTTTCAAAAATCCAGCACTCCCAGCCTTGGAGAGTTCATTTTTCTGAGTTGGCGTTTTACTTAACAGTGACTTTCTCTACATATGTGATCCCTGCTGATACCTTTCCAAAGGTATTTGGAAAAATATTTGGTATTTGGATTTGTGAAGGTACGGCTGGTCAATATCTGTATAAAACAACATATTCTACTTAAAATAATTAAGTACAGTAACTTGTAAAATATGAAATGGCAAACTCCTGATTCAAGAAGTGTGTTTGAATTAGCAATGTCATGTTTATTTATGCTTTCTGTCCTTAACAGTTTCTTATAAGTTTCAAAATATCATCATTTATTCTGGGAGAAGTCTCTCAAATTAGCTGGAAATCTTTTTGAAAGATTTTGAAAGATTACTATTACATGTATAGTAAACTAGAAGGAAAATTCCAAATCATTTTGATTCTTCACAATATGAATTTATTCAATTAATTATTGTGAAGCTTTCAGCTAGGATGAATTGCTTAGCAAAAAGCAAGCCTTGTGGTACTCAAAATATCATGGTTTGGGCTTTTGATTTATTCATTTTTTGTGTATTTTTAATTTTTATGAATATTACAGTACAAAAGTGATAGATAAGCATTGGCACTAAAGCAAGGTGCTGTGCAAACTTCACATGCCTAGCTCTGCCAATATGCCTCAATCCTTTTATTTTTATTTATATTCTTTTTAATTTAGTGCTGATGAAAGGTGCTGGATTGACAACACAGGAGGCTGAAGCCCTCTATTTATCCACAGAACAGATACAGCATGGGCGGCAGCAGTGCAAGCTTCCCCACACTGCCCCCACCAATGTGCCTCATCTCTGTCCTGGAGGGACCACCTCTAGAGGTGAGAGGATAGATCAGTCTCCACGACCCATTCAGACCTTAGCCTTTCTGTTGAGTTTGACAACAAAGTTACCAACTGTAATGAAACAACTAGGCACCTGTTAGCCAGGAATTGCATCAAGGTCACTAGTACGTTTTACTGCAACTATTTGGCATTGGTAGATTCCATAGTGGTTTTGGAAGTTATGATAGAACATTATTTACTGAATTATTACCATCACTTTCAGGGCTTAACCTAGAAGTGAACAATCCTCACCAAATTGCTATATCTTTGCAGCTGTCCATATCTTTGATTTCTAGTCAGATGTTGGGTATTCTTGTTGGCCTTCCCCTGAGCTGAGATTTATGTTAGCTGAGATTCAACTAAAATGTGAATGTCTGGAGAAGTCTTCCATTCCTGACATGACTGCTTCATGAAGTACAAAAATAATAGGGGATAATAAAGCTTATTTTGCATGAAATTTACAATAAAATTTCAAGACATTTAAACCTGGAAACAAATGTAATCAACACAATGTTGGAATATCTTGAATTAATTTTTACTGAAATAGAAAAAATAACTACATGTTCCTTTTTCCAGAGTAATGAATGCCCTGCATTCTTAACTCTGTACAGCAGTATATCATAAGTAAATTTTTGGGAGGTTTGTGGACACATTGAGTTTTTTTCTCTATGGATTAGTTTATTTATCTGCATTCTTAAGGCCAATTAAAACTTTATTATTAGCAAATTTTATTGATCTGAGAATCAGTTACATTCTTCTATTTTTCCCTGTATTGTGATCTCTATCAATACAGAGAACTCCCTTGGCTCCATTTAATGTTGAACACATAATTCTGATAACATTGTAAGAGCTTCTGCAAACAGGGCTGGCTTCAGGACTGGCAGGGCCCAATATAGGGCATTCCCATGGGGCTTCCACCTTCCCTGTGGGCCCTCCCACTCACAATACAATTGTGGCAGCATGAAAAGCACTTGTGGTGTTGCATGTGGTGACATCACTGCCAACTGTTTCTGGGAGGCCTATTTTGGGCCATTCAGGCAGGGAGGGCCCAAAGCGAAGCTGCTCCACTCACCCTGCTGACTTACAGCCCATGAAGATCCTAGATGCAGCAGTGGGTGACCCGCTCACCACGCTAGCGCAGCACCACCAAAGTGCAGGGCCCAATGTGATGACATTGGCCATGATGGCTTAAGACTGGCCCTGCCTCCAAATATTAGGAGCTTCTGGATCACAGCATTAGAACAAAATATTCCAGAATTATATCCTCCCCATTATGATACAGTGGGTCCTCCTTATCCATGGGCTTGGCATCCACCGATTTGAGCATCCTTGGATGCCAAGTCTTCACAGCAGAGGGCTTTCTAGAGGTGAACAGAAGCCACTTCTCGTTTGTGCCATCAACTTCTGATTGTGTCCGGAGGTGTTCTCCTTCCTGGGCTTGAGATTGTGCGTGGCCTCCCCATGCCTCAGAACACTTCTAGTGTTCAGGTTCTGGTTGTATCCATGAGGCTTCTGAGGATGCTGGGAGGCCATGAGTGATTTCTGGAGGACCAGATGTGGCCTCCAGGTGAGTTTTGCAGTGCTGTGCCAGCCCCACCCCACCCCCACCCCCAATTTCATTGTCCAAGGATTTTGGAATCCATGGGGGGTCCTGGAACGGATCTCTGCAAATACCAAGGGCCCACTGTAAAACAATCATATTTGTGAAAACTTCAACCTTTCAGTTGCATAAATCTAAATACAATTATTATTGATAGCCTTTAGTATAATTATGTATACATGCAAAAACCAGTGTCCACTTCTGGACTCTAGTACTGTATTAATAGGAATAGTGCCAGTTAATGCTGCTGCTGTTGGTGCTGGTATGTTTGCTATACAGTCCAGTATGAAGAGTAGGTACTGTATGTGTCTGTAAAAACTTGAGAACAATATGCGTTGTTCACCATATCCTTATAATAACAGCCTGATCCTGACTGTGTTTCTAAGTGTTCCACTGGTGTGTCTGGTCTTTGCACTGTTGCAAAAGCGCCATAAAGCTTCATGATAGCATGAAGGCTAGACACACCAATAGAAAGGCTAGAGCCTTCCTGCTGATTCTGGTGGCAACTTGGACGCCCAATGGAGCAGGTAAGTCTGATGCAGGGGGAGGGGTTTGACAGGGGAGGGAATGGCAGCACGGGTAGGAGGTGAAAGGACTGGGCCCAGGAGGGGGATAGGACCAGTGGCACCAGTGTGCACCATATCCTATCCTCCTTTCTAGGCTTAATCCACCAACACAGATCAACCTGGACTTGTGTAGGCAAAATTGCTGGCATATTGTGACAGCTGGGGTTTACCCAGGGATAAGGGGACAAATATCTGAGATCTGACCTGGGGCTCACCCGTGTTGGCCAATATGGCCAGGATCCAGTCCAGCAAGCTTTCCCATGATGACAGCAGCCCAGGGCCTCCCCACTTCACTAGTGGGACAGGCCATGAGAAAGATATGCCAGGCCTGGCAGAGCTTTGCCTCCCTGGTTTGACAGCCAAAGGGATAGAGGCAATGTTGGCGGGCCCAGCAGCGAAGCACCAGGCACCGCCACATCTGCCAGCAACAGGGACATGCATCCCACCCCTCTCCCCTCAGTCACAGTTGGGTTGGTCCCTCTGCAATAGAGAGAGAAGTCCAGCTGGGCAACTGTTGCTTGGAGCAAGAGAAGTGGGGCCACTGTCAGCAGGTGCTGGAGAAGCAGAGGTAGTGAGTGATCGCAGGATCACTCGCAGGAAGGAGGGGTGGAGCAAGGGGGCAGTGAGGCTCCATATAACCCTAGCCAGTGATGAGGGCAGTCTGTAGGAGGCTGGCTAGCATGTAGGATGGTGGCCAGCCGGTGAACCTAAGCATGGCTGCTGGCAGGGAGGAAGACCAGTGGGTGAAGGAAGCCTTTTACCCTGCCTATTTCTGAGGCTACTGGATCCTTCATCGGGTCAGGAGACTGAAGGCAGCCTGGCCACAACCCTCTCCAGCACCAGCCGCTACCACTAGCCAGCATCCTACCTCACAACACCCCAATGTCAGCTTTTCCGGCAGTTCTGACATCCCCTTATCCCAAGGAGATCTCCAGTAGCCGAAATTCCCCTGCCGATATAGCATAGCCGTCACCAGCACAGGAATTTAGTCACACAGGAATTTAGTTAGGATTGGGCTATAAGAACATAAGAAGAGTCCTGCTGGATCAGGCCAAAGGCCCATCTAGTCCAGCTTCCTGTATCTCACAGCGGCCCACCAGGTGCCCCAGGGAGGCATGAGACAACAAGATGCTTGGATCCTGTTGCCACTCCCTTGAACCCAGTACTCTGAAGTAGCCTACTACTAATGTAAGGAGGCTACAACCCATCATTGCCTATAGCCCACAATGGACTTTTCTTCCAGAAATCTGTCCAATCCCCTCTTAAAGGCATCAAGACCAGATGCCATCACCACCTCCTGTGGCAAAGAGTTCCACAGATTAACTACCCGCTGGGTAAAAAAGTACTTCCTTTTATCCGTTTTAACTCTCCCAACCCTCAGTTTTAGCGGATGCCCCCTGGTTCTGGTGTTTTGAGAGAGGGAAAAGAACATCCCTTTATCGACTCTATCCATCCCATGCATAATTTTGTATGTCTCAATCATGTCCCCCCTCAGGCGCCTTTTTTCTAGGCTGAAGAGCCCCAAACGCTGCACTCTTTCTTCATAAGGGAGGTGCCTCAGCCCCGTAATCATTTTTGTCGCTCTCTTCTGCACCTTTTCCAGCTCCACTATGTCCTTTTTGAGATGTGGTGACCAGAACTGGAACCTCCCCTATGGAAAGGTGCAGAGGCCCAGCACTGGCTTTTCCTTCCTTCTGGCCCCCATGGGGGCATTTAGAGGTGGAGAAAAGATGGGGAGGGGGCAAAACAATGGGGGATGGCAGGGAGGAGGGGGGGTTAGGCCCGGGGGGGGGGGTAGGGATGACAGCAGAGGCTGATGCCAGATCCTATCTCCCAGGGCTTTACATGAGGCCACTCTGTTCTGTGCCAGCTATTGAACCGGCCCAGATTGGAGTAGACCCATAGAAACTGACAGAGCTTGAAAAATGTTTCCTTACCTTGAGGAGACCTCCAGTTGCCTCCCTGGCCATGTGAAATACAGCAATGACTTTTTCAGGGCGCAATCCTATGGGCGCTCTTGGGCTGATGCTGACCGCTTATGTTGGCCCAACGGCACTCGTGACAAAGTGGGGGTGCCAATCAGTGCCCATAGGAATTCGGCGTCAGCACTGGTGCCTTTCAGCTGATGCTAGCAACCATGTTGGCCCACCAGCGCTGGCCCATGGCCACACTGCACCACTCATGCGCCAGCCAAACTCGACTGGCACAAGAGTGGCTGTGGGCAGTAGGAGGGAGGAAGGAACTGGGCAGGGTGGGTGGGTTGGGAGGCGTGCCAACCCAGGGAAGGGGGCAGGGCTGGGATGCGGCTATTAGGCTGCATCCAAGCCTCCGTCCCAGGCCATGAGGCCCTGATATCGGCAACATGGCGTCCTCTGCTCTGCACCTGCTATACAGCAGGCTCAAATCCAAGGAGCCCATAGGGGAGCCTGGAACCTCCTCTGGAGCAAGGGCGTAAATGTGCCCTTGTCCCAGGGAGGCTCCTGTGTGTTCCAAAGCTGCACTGTTCCAGCACAGTTTAGGATTGCCCCTCAGTGGCGTTGTATCACGGCACAAGCAACCCTATTTGGATTGGGCTGTTAAAGTACTTGCTTAAAACTAGTGACAATTCTTATATATTACAGGAAGATCACATTTTCCCAACACTCAAATTCCAGTTTTTGTTTCTTAAAAAAACTAGGGCTTCCTCTCCCAGCTTATGGACCTGTTGAGCAAGGGTCCCAAGCATCTACTGGATGATACCTGAGATTCCACTGTTGATTTCTCAAGTCATCTCCCCATGATTTGCCTTTTTTTTATTTTTATGTACCATTTTATGTACCTCTTTATGTATCTACCTGTAATGGATAGTTTGTAGGTGCACATGGTATGGAATGCTATACCATGCAACAAAATAATGGCTTTCAGTATGGCATGTGGTGAACTTGTAAAGTTAATCATAGATACCTGAAGAAACTCAAACAGCAGGTAACTCCACCCTTAAATATACTGACAGCTGCAGAGATATACATGTTTGCTAAAGTGATGTGGACAGTTTTTTTCTCCATTAAGATAACATTCCTAAAAGCTTGACTGAACACAGAGAATCCCTTTTTGTTGGATTTCCAAAGCCTACAGTTAGAAGTAAGCAATGTGGTTGTGGTTTTGCTTAATCTTTAAAAGGAGAGGGGTTTTTTTTTTAAGAAAGGCTACCCTCTGTTGATTATTTGTGGTGGTAAAGTAGAGGGACAGAAAGGAAGACTTCTTTAAAAAAACCATCTTGTTACTAAGAGTTACTTTTTGTTATGAGCCATGCAAAGTTTATTATTAGTATTAGTATTAACAACAATAACAATAATAAAAACTTGGCATAGAAATCCTAAATAATTAGGATTATAAGATTATATTGTAAGTGAAGGCAAGATCTGCATGCAGTAATACAACTGTTGGTTTTCCTGTTGGTACTCCGTAGTTTATATTTTATCAGGCAGAAATTGGACTTGCTGATGCGTAAGAGAGAGCATAAAATCTCAGTGGTTGCTTTTAAGTAAATATTGTATATGAAAGTATATTTAGCCTTTTTGTGTTCTATGTGAGGAAAATGTATTGGAAATTAGCAAACAACATTTAGATGTACCAGTGGCATTTGTATTTCTGCAAATTTAACATAATGAAAGAAACTGCAGCAAGCGCAGTTTCGTTCTGTATTGTAAACATATTTTTCATTCCACTCTGTGCTACATCTTAGTTCACAACCTGCATGCTATGCTTCCATTGATGTGACAGCTGTATCAAATAGAAATAACACCTGTGTTGCAGTGATATTCAAATATTATGTGTGTAATCAGAGAAAGTTTGCACAGGGGAGCATGTCAACCCCAATAGCAGGCATGGCTATAGATTGTGCTGTTTGTGCCTGTCCTTAAAGAACATGTTTGTGGCACAGATAAGTCCCAAGTGTTTATGTTCATATCAGCAGCTTCAAATCAAGTTCTTCACATTAATGCATTGGGTGAATTATGGCTTCCAGTGTTATTTCCGTGTCAAGGCTTCGGCAAATGTACTCTTCAGCAACTACCCAGTTATGTGAAGCATTCCCTACAGAAGATGATAATGCACTGGTAAATTGTGCAATGCCCCAATAAATACCTATTAAAATGGCAAGGAGATGTCAAGAGGAATCAAAGCTCTTTTATAGTGTAAAGCTATAATGACAAACATGGTGTTTCCACATTTTCAGTTAAGCAACATACTGCTTGTTAATATTATCTCTAGAACACAGTGATAAACAAGCTTGTGAATGTGTTTAGTTAATACAGAAATATGGAGATGCAATTTATTATGCTGTTGCATGAAGTGCTTAAAAGTGCAAAAAAACTGAAAAATGATGACCCTTTTATATGCAGTCAGACATATCTATGCGCTGTATTATGTAACATGTACACATATGACAGTTTGGCAAGTAAGATAAGGTATATGTGTGAAAACACAGGTGTTGGATCTACCAGATGCCCTTTAAAAAAAAAAGTCTTGCAATGGGCATTCATTGACTTGCGAAGTTGTATGTGTAGGCTCAGCAGTCTGTCTGTGGTGTTTTGTTATGAGCTGAAACTAGAGCAATTGTTTTATGAACCATTATGTACTAACATAACTCATCACCATCTTATGTTGGAGTGTTATAAATGTTTCATACTTGCTACTTGTGAGTTTGTGGAAGACTAGACAATTGGGCCAAATAGAATATCTGTCGTGCTTTGTTACGTGTACGTGATTGTTCTCACTTGTTTACAGGCTCTCCCTCTCTACCAGATAAGTACCGCCATAATCGGGAGCTGATGATGCTACTGCCAACACACCGGGACCGACCTAGCAGTGCTATGTACCCTGCAGCTGTTGTGGAAAATGGACAGGTAGGGATTTCAGTTTTTCATTCCAAGCATCCTAGCTATGACACAGAATTAGCATCCAAATCTGTTTTCTTGGGAAGGGGGTGAGTTTTGGAAAATCATACAGCCCCTTCTTTGGCTAATAAGAGAGTGGAATTTGCAGTTCACCTTACCTGTTCCCTCTATTCACTCACTGCTCTGGTACTCTTACTTTATCCTTTGACAAACACTTCTTGTCTTGAAAGAGGGCTTCTAGACCTGTTAGCACAGTGGTTTTTACAAACAGTTTCTACTGCTATGAATCTTCATAGGCTACGGAAGCTGTTGCTTCTGCTCCCAAGAAGCCATGCTTAAGAATAGCTTCCCCAGTGAGAGGAACATTTAACTTTTCCAACATCCCTCATTCCATAATTATTGTTGCTGCCTCACTTCTCCAGCTTGAACAAGGTAACTTACAGCCTAGCTGTGTGGGCACTGTGGGCGCAACAGCAGCCAGTCAGGGACTAGAGGCTCCTCAGGAGAAGGGGACATTCATCCCCTTCCCAGGTAAGCCTGAAGGGCTGCCAGTAGATCTGTTCAAGTCTGCACCCTCATTTAGCTGGCGCAGACTTGAGAGCCTCCATGTCAGGCCACACAGCCTGAATATTTGCAAGAGAACAAATATTCCCTCTCCTTGAGGAAACCTCCATGACTGTCCCTTCACCACAGGATGCAGTGCACACCCTGTTGGCACAGCTGCATCAGTGAAAGTTGGATTGGATTGGTCGCGTTGCTGTTCTCTTTCATTCAGCATCTTGTTATAACCAACCTTGGTTCCTAAGCCAGCTTTGATAGTCTTGCAACAAGAATTGAATGTCAAAAGCAGATATGCAATGAATATTGACAGAGGAAGCAAATTACATGGCTGGGGGCAGGAGAGGCACAACTTTGAAAGAATAGGTAGAGCTATATAGGGAAACCTTGGGAAGTCCAGCATATAACAAATGATGTTTTAAGTACTACATATACTACCAACATATAAGCAAAAACAATCATCTGTTATTCTTATTGATTGATTGATTGATTGATTGATTGATTGATTGATTGATTGATT
>JAJKFI010000005.1:2761553-2773320 GCA_029204185.1 Lerista edwardsae | reverse complement strand
ATTGATTGATTGATTGATTGATTGATTGATTGATTGATTGATTGATTGATTGATTGATTGATTGATTGATTGATTGATTGATTGTTATTGCTTATTGATCACTGCTATGCCTAAAACTCCCAACCATACTCTGGAGGCATCATTGGGTTTTGATTACCCTAACAACCCCATCCTATCCCGCACTGGTCCATAGCACGCCACTGCACCAACGGGGCATGCACTACGTGTTATGGTGGGGGAGGGCAGCCAGAAGGCCACTGAGTGGGGATTACATCTTGGTGCATGTCACTGCCACTGAAACCCACTCTGTTTCTGAAATGAAATTCAGTCATCAGTCGTAATCATAGGGCTCTATTTTAGCAAACCTGTGATTATTCTCAATTTCTGCACTTCCTTTCCTTAGCATTCAAATTTCCAGCGAGCCTTGCTCCAGCAAGTGATTGGACCTTGCAAACCCTGCAGTGATCCCAATCTGTCTGTTGCTGAGAAAGGTAATTTTTAACCTATTTTACATTATTTTGTTCATTTCACTAAAATCAAACGTTTACAGTGATGTTGTTGCATAAAGTAAAAATTTCCATTAAAAGAACATATTAGTTTCATTACAAAAAGAAATACAATAATAAAAAAAATAAGGGTCATTCTGTGTCAAATCATCACACGGTTTCCAACTGACTACCTTAGATTTTGATATTTGGGGTACTTGTTTGTCCTATGGCATAATGCAAAAATATGTTTTTTCATCACATTTTGAAAATTTAGACTTAAATATATTTTTCTCTGTGAGTTTAAAAATGCTTTAAAATGCATTTCTTCAAGAACTATATAGGATCTTTAAGTATGACAAGTTTCATTAAAATCTAAGAATGTGAAGTAGGAAAATATGATGATCTGACATGGAATGACCTGTAAGTAATACTTCAGATGAATCTAATTTTATGAAGCAGGTATCCACCAATTAAAACAATTTGTTGTTGTTGTTCAGTTGCTAAGTCATATCCGACTCTTCGTGACCCCATGGACCACAGCACGCCGGGCCTTCCTGTCCTCCACTAGCTTCTGGAGATTGCCCAATTTCATGTTCATCGCTTCGGTGACACTGTCTAACCATCTCATCCTCTGCCCCCCCTTCTCCTTTTGCCTTCAATCTTTCCCAGCATGAGGGTCTTTTCTAAAGAGTCCTCTCTTCTCATGAGGTGGCCAAAGTATTGGAGCTTCAGCTTCAGGATTTGTCCTTCCAGGAAGCAATCAGGCTTGACTTCCTGTAGGATTGACCGATTGGATCTCCTTGCAGTCCATTTTAATTACTTGAATATTCACACCTAAAAGGTAGTTTCACAACCTTCTGTAGAATTCTCTCTCTTACATTTATTCAGAAGAATGCCTTTGTATAAAGGGAAAGACTAAAAAATGCAGTTCTGAATCTAATCCTCATTTGATCTTTGAGGTGCTAGACAGCTGAACCTCAATATCCACTGAACTTCTTTATAGTGCAATCTTATACTCAAATTAATTAACCAGGCATGCTGCACTGATTTAATTGTAGTTTCTTATACTAGTACAGCACAAAGGAGAAGCAAATAAGAGCTTCAAAATCCCCAAGAGAGGTACAGCCCTGTCAGCCATTCCTTTAGCACCTATGGTAACATCCCCAGTATGCACCAGTTACAAGCACAACTCCGAACTGCCTATGAAGAACAGACCAGGCTGGTGCCAGGGGTTAGGATCTGGCCTAACTGCAGTGGTGAAATTCAGCCAGTTCTCACCTATTCTGCAGAACCGGTTGCTAATTTTAGGTTGGGAGAGGGAAGAAAGGCAGCGACCGCCCTGAAGGCTGCCCTGAAGGACATAATTTAATTTAATGTTAATTTATTTGAATCCCACCACTGCCTCCCCAGGCCGGTCCACTCATGGAGATGGTTGTGATCGTGAAGCCAGTTGTGATAGGGTGTTTTTATTTTTTAAACGCAGAGGGATCTCTGCAGATACCTGCAGAGCTCCCCAACCCAAAAGGATGCTGGGGCAGGCACTGGTAAGTCGTCGTCCCCAGCCCTGATCTATGCCCAGCAGTGACACAATCATAGCAATCACTTTGCTACAATTCCCCCGCCCCTTAAAGGAACCCAGGCAGTGCTTTTCAGGCTGGGACATTGTGACAACCCAGTTAAAAACCACTGGCTTAGACTATGAAAAATAACTTTAGATAATATTTTTATAATTCTACTTCTAGAATTGTGGTTTGGTCTGTGTTTTTAAAATAATAATAATAATAATAATAATAATAATAATAATAATAATAATATTAACAACAACAACCTTATACACAGTCAAAATGATAAAATGATCACAAATATCACAGACTGGTCTTTTGTTGGCAATTCAAGCTCTAACCAAGAGCCTGAAAGTTGTCCAAGTATCTGCATAAGATGTATGATGTTCCCAACAACGTAGTTTTTTGTAGGTCAGACGTTCTTATATTATTGATCGTCAAAGTTTCTAGATGTTTTTGTAGATTTTTCGAAATAGATCCAAGTGCCCCAATGACAATTGGCACTACTTTGGATTGTTTTTGCCATAATCTTCCAATTTCAATTGTCAAGTCCCTATATTTTATGATTTTTTAAAGTTATTTGTCTTCAATTCGGCTATCACCAGGTATGGCAATGTCTATAAGCCATACTATGATGATGATGATGATGATGATGATGATGAGGTGGTGGTGGTGGTGGTGGTGGTGGTGGTAATTACTGGTAATTCTGTTAAATAGTGGCATTTAACAATTTAAATCAATGTCCTGGAAAATCCATAGAGGTGTTTATTTCCAGTTAATAAGATAAGATTACAGCCTAAGCCTTACTGAACACATTGGGGTTACTTCTGAGCAAGGTAAATGTTTTCAAATACCTCATTATCCAGTAACAATTTTTTTTAGAGTTTTACAGCTATATGAAGGGTATGTTGTTTTGGCTGTTTCGAAAGGTGTCAGTTCATCTCTATCTGCCATTTTCCCTTGGGAAGAGAAAGTTCCTCCACTATGTAATCATACAACTTATACAATTCAGCAGAGCAAATGTTTGTACAAATATTGAACCTGGGTTGTTAATGTTTTATTATATTTGTATTACACCACTTTTCTAATGAATTTATAGCAGGATCCACAGTGTTTTCTCCGTTTTATCTTTACAACACTCTTTTATTTATTTATCTAAATAATTTATATCCAACATAACTTATATCCCATGTATTTATATCCCATGTAACCATGTAAATGAGAAATGGCTGAGGCAAGAAATTCAACTTGGGTATCCCTAGCCTAGCTTTTACATCCTGCCCAGTACATCGCACTAGAATATCTTTCCTATTCTTGGTAATATCCTGTTCATTGTTCCTTTTAAGCAGCATGGCCATGCTGCCAGTGGCATAGCTAAGAGGATAGCTAAGGGGTAGCAATTGCACGAGGCAACATGTTTTAGGGGGGCAACAAGCTGAGCTTGACACTAGTGGCCAAAATTGTGAAAACCTTGGTATGTTTGAATAATAGCATCATGTTATATATCATTGGATAGTAAATTTAATGTGGAACGCAATGAAATAAACTGTGTTGGAATATCTGTATTCTATCAAAGGTTAGGGCCAATTAACCAGAAAACATTTTATTTATTTACTTAATAAATTAAATTTGATTTTGTCATGGGGAAGGCTACAAAATTTACCTTGCACTGGGTAACAGATGCCTTAGTATGTCACTACATGCTCAAAACCCATCTAAGCCAAGCTCCATGCAGCTCTGGCAATGATGCATGATGGCATCACATTGAAGGTGTATAGCACTATATGCTAATGGGTTGTAATGCACTGTAATGCATGCTAATGAGTTATAGAAAATGAAAAATTAGATTTCCAAGCAAAATATAGATATGCCTTGTACAAATGAAAAGAGGGAGATTTCACTGTAACTTTCATCTCAATCCTACCTAGATCCCCATGTAGTAATATAGCAGCACCTGTGAAGGCTACACTTCATCCCGTGGGGGATTTTCAGCTGCTGGAGGTCTCCTTGGGGTAAGGGGACATTTGGATTCTTACCCCGGGGTACACCCCAGCAGACACAATAGATCAAATTTGACCTACACCAGTAATATAGCTGACTCAAGTCCAAGTTGATAGATGCAGGTGGATCAGGCCCAAGAAGGGAGTTAGGATACGACATGCCAGCAGTGCCAATTCCACCCCTTTCCTGGGCCTTATCTGCCCCATCCCTTCCCTGTCCCTGCACTGGACTTACCCTGTCCAGTAGGTGTCCCAACAGCCACTGGCCCATGCAGGAAGGCTCTGGCCTTCCTGCTGGAACACCAGCTACTATTGTTGTCGCAAAGCTCTTTAAAGCTCTTTTGCAATAGCATGCACTGACATAACATGTAAACAGCATAAACAGCTCACCATTTAGTTAGGATTGGATTGTCAGCTATGTTTACACATTCATTCTGCGTCTCAGTATAGTGATCAATTAAAGAGAAATGAATTTGAATCTGTTTCAAAATATGCGCACAAGTGACTCAGCCTATGGCAGCAACAGAAAGTTAGCATGGACTGTTGGAGAACTCTGGCTGCTATGGACTAAATATTCTGTATGTGCATGTTCCCAGTGAGACTAGAATAGTAAGGTTCTATAAACTGAAGCTTCTTTTTCTTTGAACATTGGGATGGGAAGAAAATACCTTTAGTTCTTATCTTAGCTTCACCTGTGTTGCATTTCAAGGTGGCACATTGTTTGCGCTTTCCATTTTCAGCCACAGCTCATTTTACCGATGAGACTTTGACCAAATCACTGCAGCAGTATGTTCTTGATTTTTTTTCATCCACAAGGTTATGCTTCATGTTCAACAAGTGACATTTCTTAAGAAAAGTTCTGCATAAAATCTTAGTCATAGTAACAAAACCCTTTTTTTAAACAAAGCATCTCGTTTATACAATTACTACTTACGGATTATGTAATGGCATTTTTTAGGAGAAAACTATCATTATTCTTTGTTTGATTTCATGAGAATTGGGAAGATTTTTTTTCCTGTTTGGGTTTGAAACCAGTGGAAAATGTTTTCATCTCATCTTGGTCATCGCGGCACAGTAACAGGCTCTGTTGTGCATACTAAAATTTATGTTACCTGTTCTTTGTTACTGTTTATCTTGCTTCAAAACAATTACTTTGAATCATCTAGAAGAGCTCTTCTTAGTCCTCTGATCAAATTCATCCCTCTTTTGTTCATGTCCAAAAATTCATAATCCCTTATGATAATTCACTGCCTTGAGGGCAAATATACTATATATAGCAAAATGGGGCCAGTCCCAAAATACTCAATTTACAACCCAATCTTAAACTGCGCTGGCACAATGTGGCCACATGGCCTATGCTGCATCCAATGCTGCTCAGGAGTCAGGTAGAGGTCTCTTCAGAATTAGGGGATAAATGTCCCTTTACCCCAATCAACACCCCAGCTTTCCATATGGGGCTCCTTGGATCTCTACCAGTTTATATAACTGATGTAAATCCAGGAAGCCCTGTTTAGGGCTGTCCAGCCCAGCAAGAGGATTAGGATATGGCGGCAGAGGCCTCTGCTAATCCTGCCTCCTCCTGGGTCCAATCCTCCCCTTGTTCCTTCCCTGCCCAGAAACCTCTAAAATGCCCTTCTACCACCTTCTCCCAGCCTTCACACCACCCTGCGCAATCTTACCTGTGCCAACTGGCATTGGGATGGGATGTGGCGCCAGCAGGTTGGCACAAGCCATTGGATTGGCACTGCCAGTTTATGAGTTGTTGCAAATGTATCTTACAGCACATTTGCAACACTCTGAGCCGCCATGGGGACAGCTGCACTAGCTCAAGCCGGATTTAAGACTGCACAGTGAAAAAGGTCAGCCTTCAGCTCAATCAAGCCCAAGTAAAGCTGATGTTACAATATTACACAAATTCAATATGTTTCCATCCTTCAGCTGTTCCAGCAGCACCAAGCAGCTGGAGTCTGGACAGCGGAGCCAGAGAGGCCTTGCCATTCCTGTCAGCTCATGTTGGGAGCGTCTTGGCCCCACCAGTACCTCCTCGAAGCTTACCCCATGGTAAGGAAATGGCTAGTAGGTCTGAAAAAATTCCTGCATTAATATCCTGATAAACCATGTGAAGGCAAAGAACATTGACATCTGTTTTCCTTATTTTAAAAGAAAAGGAGCTAAAGGAAACAAAAAAAATTTCCTGATCCCCTTGTTTGAATGTTAGATAAATCTTCATAGTTTCAGCAGTACTATGATAATGTGCTTTGGGACTGGAATTAGGTTTGTGAGTGATGTAAAATAACTTGGTGTCTTGCAAAAAGCTTTACAGTACAGTTTTATGAACACTTACCTGAGAGTGAGCCCTACTGGACTCAGTAGGACTTAGTTTTGAGTAAACCTGCATAGTATTGTACTGTAAGTCTACAAAGAAATATTTATTAAGTTTCAGATGTTGAAGAGAAATTGAGGTTTCAGATATTTAATGCTAAAGAGCCTGTTGTCTTGCCACGGGAACCTTGATTTAATGTCTATGGGTTTTCTCTGTTTAATTCTGTACCCACTACTGAATTCTTCATTTGTTCTTTGTGTTTATGTAAATGTTAGGTTCCAAGTTACCATGTAAAAATATTGTTTTCCAGGAAACTGCTGCTGGACTATCAGGATTTACATCTGGTATCATAGAAAGCTTAAGAACTGTGCCTAAAAACACCAACTATGACCTGCTGTTCTTTGATAACTATTTGATTTATCTTGTTTAAGGTCACTACTCACTGCATTTTGATGCCTTCCATCACCACCTTAATGATGTCCCTCCAGCACTGCCTGCACGGACACTGCGCAAGGTAAAATTATTTCTCAAACAGAACCCTCCATCTAATTGATTGTCACCTGATTGTTTATACTAGACACACACCTGAATCCTAAGAGTTGCTAGCCAGCACTAGCTGTCGCAAACATGCTGTAAAGCACATTTGCAATGACTCAGTATCTGGGCGCACAGGCAGGAAGGCCTGCACCATTCCGCCAATGCTGAATCCTGTATGACAGCTGCCAGTGCAGAGGGGACACTTTGGGATGGGGGAGGGTGGGGAGGGAGCAGGGTCAGTGGAGAAGACTTCTGCCATATCCTAACCCTCTTCCCAGGTCTTGCAGTTCTACATGGGGCTTCTTGGACTTGTGCCAGTGATTTTGTTGGCACAGGTATGAGTAGTCCCATTGAGCAGACTGGGACTTGACACGGGGTAAGGGACACAAATGTTCCCATACCCTGAGAAACCTCCAGTCTGCTCAGTTCCAGCATTGACTACAGTGTGGGCCATGCTGACCTGCTGCGCCAGGTCTGGAAAGGATCGGGCTGCCTGTCCGGTATTTGAGATTAACAGGAGATATAAAACTCTCTTATTGCTTGCCTAGGTTCAAACTTAGTGTGATGTTAAATGCATCATTGTGTAGTTTGAGTTTGATTTAAAAAAACAAAGTCATGTGGGGCCATGAGCTGGATTGGGGCTATGGTGCAGAGGCAGGGTTAACCCTTGCCCTCCACTATTTTCATGCCTAAAATTGCCACACTAAAGCTTCTGTGGACCCCCAGTGGTGCTATTTGTTTTAGGGACAAAAACAAGAAACCATCTTCATATTCCTTGTTGTGCAAAACAATTTTGTTATTTTTTTGTTAAAAAGCAATACTATATGTGCATATTTTCAAAAATGATAAATTAGCTGAAATTGCACTTTTGAGGGTCCATACCAACTTTGGGGAGGATTTTTTTGAATTAAAGGTGGCCACAGTGCTTAAAATCAGTTGCTATATTTGTACAGGCATAAGGTACCAGACTTATCAAAAGGTTCCTTTTACTCTTACCATGTGAAATTGTAATAATAGGGAGCTTGGCTGGCACTGGGAATAGGGCTTGATATAAACTGAATTAATTTGGTTAATCTATTCTAAATGGAAATTCTGCTGAACATTATATCACACACACTTCATAAACATTCCAATTATCCACAAATACCCAATTAAAAGAAAGTCAGATAACCCTAGGTTGGTCAACAGGCTATTGCTGGGAGGGTGACCAAATTCAGATAAAAGTGCTTCTGTAACTTTTAGTTAGAATTGTACAGAAGTGGAAATTTTGACATTTGGCAGTTAAGAAAGACTTTGTATTGCTTCACTTTCCACAACGTATACAAATCTTGTCTTCCTTTGTGTCTGATCACACTACTGGTGCCAGATGCTGTGAAGAGAAGCAATCCTTTGCACTGTCATCAGAAACAGGTTTTTGTGTTTGGAAAGCTAGACAAGGTTCAGTGTGCATTCCCATCTTTTAAAATGTGAGTTCAAAATCTCTAAATCAGTTATTTCATGTTTTGTAATAATTGGAGAGTGAATTTGAAATCAAAACATTCCTTTGCATTTTAATACATTTGGTGGGCCACCATAAGATACAGGAAACTGGATACAGGAAACTAGATAGGCCTTTGGTCTGATCCAGTAGGATTCTTCTTATGTTCTTATGACATATTCATGTTCTCTGTTGTTGTTGTTTTTAATAGTCACCTCTGCACCCAATCCCTGCATCACCCACAAGTCCCCAGTCTGGCCTTGATGGAAGCAACTCTACCCTTTCAGGCAGTGCCAGCAGTGGAGTGTCCTCATTAAGTGAAAGTAACTTTGGACACTCATCTGAGCCCCCTCCTCGAACAGACACTATGGATTCTGTCCCTAGCCAGGCCTGGAATACTGATGAAGACTTGGAGACACCCTACCTCCCTGTCAGGTACAGTCTCTCAGAACCTGATGTTCTGGAAACACTCAAATCTCAGCCGTGCCGAAGTCACTCTGCTCCATCTGGAGTCATTCCTCAGGATACAATGGACCCTCCTGCTCTGCCCCCTAAACCGTATCACTCCCGCCTCCCAAACATAGAGAATGAAGAAGGAATGATGATAGAAGAGGAAGAAAAACACCGGGCACTGCATCGCAAAATCGCCCAGCCGATCGGTGGTGCAAAGGAGGAGCAGGCCAGAGTAGCCTGGGAGCATGGCATAAGTGAACAGTAGGCAAAACCATGAGAACGGAGTTTGCGTGATCATTCCAGGTCTAAGAAACCAGAAGAAGGATGTAAAATAATGAAGCTCTGGAGAAGAGATGAAAGTGAACCAGTTTATTCTCTGCTGTCGTGAGGTGGTGTCTGGAGCCAGAGATGGGGCCAGCATGCACGATTGCTGCTTTCCTTTTTATTTAATTTTATACTTTTAAGATTTTTAGTGATTTGGGGTTCTGTCTATTTTTTGCAGTGGGTGCTTCATTCCTTCTACAACCTATCAGACAGCAGGAAGTGATGTATATGTTGTTAGCTATAGACACTTGCAGAACTGAAAAGTATTAAAATTTATGGGGGGGGGGCGGGGGGCGCATGGAATTTTCCAAGCTTTCCTCCCACTTTTGAGAAACGCGCACAAGTTGAAACTGTTGCACTAGGGATGTGTTTCTTTGCTATAATAAGTAAATGCTCATTTTGAATTCAGGGATTCCATGGTGTGTCAGGCTGGAAGGTGCACAGCTTACAAGCACGGAAACTTGCATAAGAGGAAACTGGATCTTCCAGGTTTGAGGCCTATAAACTACTTTGCAGTGGTCTCCCTGCATTGGCTCAGGTGTGCTGAAGCAATCTAACCAGTGCTGACTGGCTTTCATGTTGATTTTAAGACATTTGATTTCTTGCTTTTTCCATTGTCATGTCATCTGTATTTACCAGAGTGAGAGGAAAATATCCAGTCATGAGGTCTGTAGTTATGGTCTTGGCATTTTCGTGCCTAAGGTGAGGCAGGTTGATGGCACCGGCGTGTTTATTCTAGTTCAGGAAGTAGGAGAGTGGCTAATGCTACACATGCTTGATAACTGAACTAGAATAAAGAGAAGGCTCGGACACATGCCTGACCTGTGCCTCAGGGCTGTTATCTGCATAGTCCACTGTTGTACTATCCTGTCTCTCTGAAGTCTCTCACTGCACCTTCATCTGTTACAGTGTAATGAAAATGTCACAGTCTTCAAGAAATGCCTGCTACGAAAAGGTTGGATTTTAAAATTTGCCCACAGGGCAGGGGGGAGATTAGAATATATACGTATTGTTACAAGAGGCTCCTGAAATTTTTACAGAGGAGAAGGCAAAGGGCCTGGGCTATGGTACAGGTATAGAAAATCACAATTAATTATTATGGATTATGGCAATGGGAAAGGAGACACTACCTGTATTCAAGAAGCAGATGAAATCCAATTAACTTTACATGTCATAATTGTATTTTAACCAGAGGAATGATGGAACATACTGCCATAAGTTATCTGATAGTTAGTGATGAAACTAAGTTTGTAAAGGGTACTAGAAAATGTATGAAGCAAAGGAATATTAACACATATTAAGCAATATGGTACAAGTTAGAGGATTAAAGACTAATAATTCAAGATAAAAGAAAAATGACACTACAGTATTGAGAATTTATGGGGTTTTAGTCACTGATTACTTCACTTGTTTTATTCCAACACCTTAGAAATAACAAAAACCACACTGTTTTTGTTCAAAATCCAGTTTTGTTGCCTTTTCCTTTAGGGCTAAAAACATGTTTAAAAATAAAAATTTTAAATTGATTTTTCTAATATGGCACCAGACCCAAAAGCACATTACAACACTTTTTTATATGGAATGAAAAGGAGAGCACATAAAATGCAATTGATCGATTTCCAAAAGAGCAATCAAGGAAGAAGCTAGGAGTTCTGATTTCCCTGTTCAGGCAGTTACCATATACATTAGAAAAAAATATGTTTGTTCCTTTATAAAGGAAAAAAATGTTCCTGAACAATAGAGAGGATAGTGTGCTCTTTGTATGGCTGAAAGTACTTTTTACTTGAGGTAAGCAGCTAGGGATCTTTTTCCCCAAGCTCTCTCCTGTGCAAAGCACTTAATAAGAATTCTGTCCACTAAGCAACATGGCATGAAAAGGGCATCTGGTTCAGTTTGTTTTTCAGCTTGCTCTTGATTTTTTTTTAAAAAAAAGACATTTTCATTCATTCTTATCTTTGTCCCACAAGCACCATTTCTTCTCATTAGGAGAGATGGCTTTCCAATGCCACCAGAAACATCTTGAGGCAAGCACAATTTAAATTAACAGGTAATACCTGTGGTTATTTCCTGCATACAGTTGACATTTTAGAATGTCAAACATTGGGTCAATATAAACATTACTCACCTAAAGTTCCAGGGGACTCCAAAGGCTAACACCTTTTTTTTTTTTTTTTTTTTTTTTTTGCAGTTGGAGAAATCGCACAATCCTGACCATGTTTAGTTAAAGTTCAATTATTGTTACTATTAAGAGCACAATCCTATCATGGAATTAGGCCAGCACAGTTAGACCAGCAAAGTTTGGCTGGCACAAAGGACACCGTAAAGCACGTTTGGACCACTCTCGGAGTCAAGGAGGATGGTGCATGTATGTGTGCTGGCCTCTCTAACTCTGAGAGTGGTCCAAACATACTTTACAATGTCCCTTGTGCTGGCCAAACTTTGCTGGCCTAACTGTGCCGGCCTATCTCCAGGATAGGATTGCGCTCTAAGACTACTTAAATAACACTTTTCAGTTTAAATAAAATGTTCACAAAGTGGTTACTTAGTAAAAGAAATGAAAAGATGTTTCCTTTTCCTAAGGGTTTCATAATATATTTTTTAAA
>JAJKFI010000005.1:2565573-2761153 GCA_029204185.1 Lerista edwardsae | reverse complement strand
GGGCGAGCAGGCGCCCCCTCCGAGGCCAGGGACGGCTGCGGGGCAAGCGGAACGAAAGCGGAAGTGGGCTGCCAATCAAACGGTAGTCCCGCCTAAGTCCTGCCCTCCGTTCCCCCAAGTCATTTGTAGATCCCATTGCTGGTTGTAAGGATTATATCAAGATAGATACATGTGAAATGTTTTGCACATTCAGAAAGATCCATACGAACGTTCAAAACTATTATATGAGAAAGGATAAAGACATTGATTATTGGGAAACAGGAAGAATTTGTTCCATTCTGCATTAATCATGAGAAATATAATTTATTGCCCATAGCAAAATTATAGGGATTTCTTTCCCTTCACATTCCCACACTCACTCATTCCCTTATTTCTCCCTGTAAGAGGAGATTAATCATATCTGAAGAAGAGAGAGACAGCAGGAAGTTTGGGGAGGGAAAATCATATTACTTAAATTTTCTTCCCATTGTGCTGCTGTGTAAATATTCCACTTGAATGCTATGTATTTGTACAGGAAATTGAGCAAAAAATGTATAGATTGTGATGTCTGACTGGTACTCTGCCCTGTAAATGTGTTTTTAACCTCTGGCAATCTGCAATTATTTAAAAAAATGAAAAAAACAAAAACAAAAACCCACTAACCAGTTCTCTTTTTGTGTATTCATGTTCAGAAAACCTATATTAACTGTAAGGGAAAACAAACTTAAAGGAAAAAAACAATTTGTACCAGAGTTCTAAAGATATTTCATTGTATGTATTGTGATAGCATGTTTCTGGAATCAACAAATAAGTGGTGTGGGTCTTAGCTGCTGTTTTGATTTGGGATTTTTCCTTCCCTTCCCCATTCACTCCAACTGCTGTGATGTGGAATTAAAGATTAATACTTGATATTAAAGCATTGAGCAGGATATACTCTCTGAGGTACCGATTGGATATTTATTCAGATGTCCCCATGCATCTTATCAAATTTGTATGTGCTAGGGAAACGAGAGGATGCACTTATTATCCTATGAATCTCATTCTACCTTTCATACACAGGCAATATCAAATTGCATACCCAAGAGTATGGTGTGGAAAATTCCCAAAGAAACTGGAAATGGGAAGACTGCTGGAGGTCATTTCATAGGAAAATGTATCTAATTATTTGCTCTTGACCCAATTTTGTTGAGCTATATGAAGCTAAAAAATTAGTCCTAACATGCTCACTTTTTAAAAGCTTATTATCACAAGTAATCCCTAAAAAGTGTGTGAAAGAGTGTTGTGGTGAAGGGAGTTGCCAACTCACTGCTGTCTACAACAGGCTTTTGTCTCACCCCATGAGTTCCAGAGAGTTCCAAATAATCCTTTTCTGGGTGAATTAAATTAGATACTTTATTTGTCATTATACATATACCACAAAATTTTTGAAGCACTCCAGGACGCAGACCACACAACCTCCTCACTCAACAACAACACACAACACCAAAACCATCATCCACGCAACCCATACACACATCCATCCATATAACTATCAATATCTAAAATGTCTAAAACACCATACCATTTCATACACAGGGACACACAAGCAGCAAAATGAACAATGAATCTCGATACCATAGAAAATGCCTTATCATCTTGTTCCTGGCAATTTTCTGAGTTCATTGTTCAACATAATTACAGCCTTGGGATAAAAGTTGTTCATAAATCATGCAGTGCGTGTCCTAATAACTTTATACCGTTTTCCAGAAGGCAACAGTTCAAATAGGTAGGCTGGATGGGACGAATCTTTTAGGATACAATGTAACTTCTGCAGACGGCGGGATATAAAGATGTCATCCAGGGCTGGAAGATGGGTCCCAATGATGGTCTGAGCCATCTTTATAATTCTCTGCAATGCTCTTTTATTCATTGCAGAGCTACTCCCATACCACACCAAGATACCATATGTCAGGACACTCTCAGTGGTACCAGGATAATAAGACACAAGCAGATGCTGTGGCAGGTTATCTTCCTGAGCATCCTCAGGCCCTTACTTGAACACTCATGGATTCTCAGTGTCATGACTAGTTTTCATGGCAACCTAGAATTCTGTGTGAGCCCAAGTTCACTGAAACAGTTTGGTTCTGCCCCCATTTGTTGCCAATTGTAGGCTGTGTCATAGATGTGCACTCCAGCGGCTTCCAAGCAGATGCCCTTCATTTTTTCTTTATAACAGCTGCATGGAGTAGCAATCCCAATTAGAATCAGAGCAGACAGGGAGGCGGGAAGTGCCTTCTCCCACTACATGCTATTTTTTGTTCCTTGAAAAATCAGCCTGCTGAAGCAACAATTTATTCCAGAAATGTTCATTGCAATAGAGCTGTAGCGATAACATCCATGTCCACCAGCCTAGGAAGTAGCTCCTGGAGAAGGATTCATGGAGTCAGCAGCACTTTCCCAAACTGACAGAGCACGATGTTCTAGACATATATGATAGGGAGAACATGGGAACTCTACATCATGCTCATGGAGAATTAGAAAAAATATTACAGATGCATGCAATTGCAGGAAATCATATACATATGATACAGCAGGCAGAAAATAGACTTGCCAAGAACATACCATAGTTGTCTTTAAGGACAGGTAGAATGAAGATTAGGAATGAAACAAACACTGCAACAATTCAACCTATGTAGGGCAAATATTTAAGTAGCACACTTATTTCATATGGTATATTCAGAGTTAATACAGGATTTCTGTCTTAACATGTAATTTTTCTAAGGTTCTGCAGGAAAATCAATATGCCAAGGGTAGTTTTGTTATGGTAAGAGATTCCTGTTCTTCTACACACTCAGCCTAATCAAATCATGGTGGTTGCTTTTGAAGGCTCTTCTACTCAATCATCACAATCCACAATAACCTGCAGGGTACCAAATATCTTTCCTCCAGTTAGCACATCTGTTGTGTGAAGATCACATTCCCCCAGAATTCAGAACAATGTTTTGTTGCTTGGAAAATGTTGTGTCCCCTTCCTCCTATTAAAATGGTGAGCAATGTGTGGAATGTGGTGGTGGACATGTCACAAGCAGCTATTTGACAGTATTTCTGTGACATAACTGGTATGAACAAAATCCCTCTGCCTTCCCCCATGCTTGTGCCATTTTGCAAACCTTTAAATATTATTTTTAACCTTTGCAGAAGTTCAGCACTCTTCTACTATGCCATCCAAATGTGAGTGCTCCCATGAACCCTTTAAAAACATATTTATTTTTATCCTTTTCCTTGGTTATTTATTTAAGCATTCGGATTCTGAGAAAAGATATAGTTTCATTTGTATATTACTGACTTGTGAATATTGTCTATTTTAATGCTGTTGAATGTATAGATTATTTGAGCATATATAATTGTAATTCTGTTAAAATATGAACAATTAATAAAAAGATAAAAACATAAAAGGGCCAAACACAAGCAGGGCTTTGCTTCCCTTTTCCCAACACAGTATTAATGAACTTTTTCTTTTTTTGTAATTCTATTTATTATTTCTATTGAATGCTTAGAGTCTTTCTGTTCCCCCAATTCAGTGCACAATACACATCTCTGTGTTTTAAAAAAATGTGCAATGTCTATCTCCTTTAAAAATAAAATTAGAGTGATTCTGTATTGCAGCGATTTTCAACCTTTGTCATCTCATTGCACACTGAGAAGGTACTAAAATTGTCAAGGCACTGATGTGTCAAGGCACATCAGTTTTTTGACCATTGATAAAGCACACCATACTGCCAATGGGAGGCTCACATCCCACATTGGCCCTACTAATAAATGACGTTCCCCCAAATTTCCATGGCACACCTGTGGACCACTTGCGGCACACCAATGTGCAATGGCACAGTGGTTGAAAATGGCTGCTCTATAGAGACCCAACTTTAAACATTGTATTATCCATTACAGTGTTTTCAATAAACACAAATGATCACAACAGAAAACTCTGCCATCAGTTTGTCCAGTTTGTCCAGCAGGAACTGTGTATACAAAACAGCTGCTATGCATATGCAGACTTTGCCTCAATGTACAAGGGACAGATCCTTCCTTGCATCTAAGTCACCACTGGATGCTGCTCTTCCAGATCACCTTGATAAAACTAAATTTACTCTTTCTGATTTGTCTTGAAGAAGCAATTTCTCGGAAACAAAAAGCAACAACAACCCTGAACTGGTGATCGTAGGAAAGGAAAAAGAAATGTGTGAAAGATACAGAGCGTGGAAGAGATGTTCCAGAGTGATGAGTCTTTATCATTACTCATTTTGCTGCTAGAAAGTGTGACATTATTCTACTATTGCAAAGCACGTGGTGAGAAATGGTCTAAATATACTGGAACTCAGTGAGTAAAAAACGGTTGGTGCAACTGTTGGCCCAGTCCTAACCAACTTTTCCGCACTGACATAGCTGTGCCAATGGGGCATATTCTGCGTTTCTGCAGTGGAGTAGTAGTCAAAGAGGCTTTAGTCAAAGACTAGTCAAAGAGGAATGTTTGTTCCCTGACCTTGGAGCTGCATTGCCCTTACCCAGGTACTGGAAAATTGGTTAGGATTGCACTCTGTGTCCTCTTTCAGTGTTGGAGAACCTCACACTACCTCCCATTTCTGTCTAGTCCCTTGCGATGTCTGTCAAGTCACCCACTTAGTATGTCCCATCTTGTTTTTAGCTCCACTTCCATGAGCTGCGAGAAGTAGGACCACTAGTGGGCATAAGGACCACTAGTGGGCATAAGAATGGCAAGACTTGAGAAAACTTTTTAGGTCAGAAATTGTCAGAAATGAAAAAGTGAATGAGACCTAGTGAAGACGAATTAGACTCTGCTGCCCTGAACCTGAATTCAGAGCATTTGGTGAATGCTGACCTGGAGAACTCTTAACCATGTGGAAAGTTGCAGCTGAGAGTGGTAGAGAAGCTTTTTCACTGTTCCACTGGGGGGCTTACTGCAAAGAAATTTGTAACTGAGAAAATGTGTATGTCTATACATCTGAAATTAGTTACCCAGAAATTAATCAGTGACATCATGGATTTTGCAGTATGAGCAGCTGATTATTGATCTGAAACTACAAGCTCCATGCTAAATCAATAAATACTTTGATAATGATTTGTGTGCATTTTCATCACTCTACAATGTGGCTATACTTTCAATAAGCTGACACACTTTTTACTTTTCAATATCTGTATGATGTACCAGACACCTGAAGATAATGTGGAAAAAAAAATCATCTTACTGACTTGCTTATGTGGCTCTCACCCTGCTGAGTTGCTCCTCTAAGGCAGAGGAGACTTCTCAGAAGCAAGAACAAGTGGTAAGAGAGGGAAGAAGTGTGAGGGGCTGGTGCTCAAGTAAGCAAGCCAACAAGCATTCAACAATAGCTGCCCACTATCCCCGGACTGGATGAGGGAGAGAGAGAGCTCTAAGCAAATGCATAGAAACAGAAACTGAGACAACGGATAGTAACAACTGGGAGGGAAATAGATCACCTGCAATGTTTTTCATTCAAGGGTAGTCATGGTTGGAACACACACTTTCTGCGTGGGAAAAGCAGTTCCCTGGATCCTAGCCCCCCTCCCAACTAGATCAGTCCAGAGGATGGAGCCGCACAGAAAAGGGAGACCACCCTCCCTAACCCTGGAAAATGCTGCAGCTGTGTCAAAAGCAAGACTCTTATTTGAAGACACATAGAGATCGAAAATAAAATTGATGATGCTTACTTTTATTCATTCTATAATCTTTTGTTACTGCAATTGTCTGCCAGAGTAGGGTTAACATCATAAAACTTAACTGGCAAATGTTAGAAGGGATACAAAAACTACTTGTGAATGTGGTATTGGCTTCTCTTTATCATTCTGAGTGATGATAGGCAGCACAATCCAATGCTGCCCGTCACGTTGATGCAACATCACAGTATAAACGCGATGGCCTTAGCGCCGACGGGAAGGCACCGATCGGCACCCCTGCGTTGGTGCTAGAGCAATAGGACTGGCGCTGCAGGCAGCACCGGTCCCATTGCACTCTCACCAAGCCACCCTTGCGTCGGCTGAAACCAACCGGCGCAAGGGAGGCTCCATGTCCATATGGACACAAGATTGGCGGGAAGGGGGAGGTTGGGGGTGGGACATGGACAGGCTTGGGATTCAGCCATAAGGCCGAATCCTAAGCCCGCCCAGGAGGCCGCGTGGTTTCCTCAGATCTGCGCCTGCTGTATAGCATGTAACAAATGTTCCCTTGCTGCGGGGAGGCTCCAGCCTCCCCAAGCAGTGCTAGGATATGGCGCAGGCCTGTTGTTGGCCTTGCCATTCCAGCGCTACTTAGGATTGCGCTCTACATCTCAGATCCCATGAACTAAGGGGAGAGTTCAGTACTGTATGTGTCATGCACAGAAATATGTGATGCAAAATATGCTGTACATGCCAAGTCTACTGTCTGAACCATTTGCTCCAAACAGGATTTTATTTAGAAGGTCCCACTGGACTAAGACTTTTTATTGCTTCTATTTAGTTTATAATTTGTGTAAAAGGGTCAGAAGCAACATGACAGAACTACTGGTTTCATGCTGCACATAATTAATTATTAATAGGAGCCTGCTGAGCATGTCTAGTTCTGTGACCCACCCCCCAGTCCTGCAGCTGGTACTGGTCTCATGCACACGTGGGTACTACCATAAACCACACTTCCCTAACCAGAAACTTCTTTTGAACTTCTACAGTCCAATATGTGATCATATTTGGGTTTCAGTTCACCCTGTCACTTATTAATCAGACTCGGGGCCTTACAAACCGCCCACATCACTGTCATAAATGGTGCCAAAAACCACCTCCAACGCCAATGGTAAGCCTGTATCACTGGCATTGGGGGGCTCCATGACAACACCGCCTGTGCACGGACAGCAGCAGCAACGCAGCGCCAGTGCTGCACTGCTTCTGGTTGGGGCAGGAGGCCGTTCTGGGGTGGGGGAGGGGTGGAGCAGGGTCAGGACCAGTGGCGATTCTTATCGCCAGTTCCCGACCTCCAAGAAAGGCCAAGTGGCCTTCCTCGGAGGCCCTTGCTTCTGCCCCAGCTAAAAAGCCAGTGCAAGAGCAAAGACACCCATCACCTGCCCTGTTCCCTTACCTTACGGCCTGGCTGCCTCAGGATGCAGCGGTTGCCGCCTGGCTACTGCTGCGCTCCTGGGCGGTTGGGCAGCATAGGATTGGGCTGCCCATCAGAAGTGCATGTCGTAGTGCAAAACTAGATATTTGTTTTAGATATTCCTATATATTTGGAATTAGGATTGTGATCCTCTCTTTATAGAGAATACATATTCAGTGGTGCACTGTGGTCTTTCAATAAAAAGGTAAAGGTATCCCCATGACCGAATGTTCTAGTCGTGACTGACTGTAGGGGCAGTGCTCATCCCCATTTCTAAGCTGAAGAGATGGCATTTGTCCAAGGACAAGCTTCCATGGTCATGTGGCCAGCAATCAATCAATCAATCAATCACTAGCATGGAACACCGTTACCTTCCCACGGAAGTGGTACCTATTTATCTACTCGCATTTTTACGTGCTTTCGAAGTGCTAGGTTAGCAGGAGTTGGGACAAGCAACGGGAGCTCACTCCGTCGCGTGGTCTCGAATTGCCAACTTTCCGGTCAACTAGCTCAGCCCAGAGGTTTAACCTGCAGCACCACCACATCCCTTGGTTTTTCAATACCGAGCAACAAATGTCCCAATTTCGCATTAGAGCCTAATATATTGCATTAAACGGTTGTACAGAGCTTCCAACTCTGCTTTTCTTACCATCTCTGAAGGATTCTGATGCATTTGAAAGTTTTCTGTTCAAGATTTTGTTGCTAATACTATAGCAACTATGTTAGTTACCTATCACTGTACAACATATCAGTTCATAGATAAAGCAGTAGGAGTACTGTAAGTGTAAAGCTGCATCCTGCAGTTTCTCGAATGTGGCCACCAAGCCTCATACAAGTCAAAGGGAGCACAGAAAAAGCTTTGTGGAAAATTATTGGGGGTGGGGTGGGGGAAATCTGTCCCTCTCCATAATTTGTGTTCCATAACCTGATGCAATGGGCACATTTGAGAAGCCACAGACGATACAGCATTGCTGGTGAACAGGTGTGGCTGCAGCACTGGCTTCTATGCAGAAATAGAAGCAAACATCTCTCTCATAGGTTTATGTGGCTTCAGGCTATGTACTGAGTGCCAATTTCCTTGTACCTTCACAAAACCATATCTTATTGTGTGCTTAATGGGTGTTGTGAACTGAAAAAAACATACATCTCTTTAAAAAAACATACATTTCTTACTCCCCCCTCCCTGCTTCTACCAGCTGCAGGAGTTGAATTCACACATGCATTTTCAAACGCTTGAATGTTCTCTCTGGATTCCCACCACACTTCAGTTATTCCATTGTTTGTTTAAATGAATTTATACCACTTTTTCAATGCTCAAAGTGATGCACAATAAAATTACAATACCACATAATTAAAGCAGTAAATAAAACAAAAAGATACTGAGGCAGATTAAAATGTGTAAAACCAGCAATATATATAATAAAAATAGTATAAACAGCAACAGAAACTTATAGGTATTAAAAAGGGATCCCTAGAAGGTCCCTCTCACCTCAAAAGCCAAGTAAAATAATTAAATGTTTAAAACCACGCTGAAAAACATGGGGGGGGGATGTCCTCAGTTTCTCTGAAAACTGGTTCCAAAATAGAAAAGGACCTACATCGTGCCACCATCACCGGTGGGCAGTGGTATCCTAACGAGGGCCATATCAGACTATCATGGAGATGTGCAGGATTATATTGTGCATGTTTTACGACACATTATATTGGGGAAGGCAATCCTTGGGATATCCTGGTCATATGCCATACAGGGCTTTAAAGTGCATCAGCACTACCTTGAACTAGGCTAGGAATGGAATGGGCAGCCAATGTAGCCGCATGGTAGTCAGCCTCCCCGCATTCTGCACTAACAATAGGTTCAAGGTTAGCCCCAAGTGGAGTGCATTATAGTTGTTGTTTTTCTGTTGCTAAGTCGTGTCCGACTCTTCGCGACCCCATGGACCACAGCACGCCAGGCCTCCCTGTCCTCCACTAGCTTCCGGAGTTCGCCCAATTTCATGTTCATCGCTTCGGTGACACTGTCTAACCAGAGAGAGAGAGAGAGAGACAAAACCTTTATTGGCATTTCAGACATACACAAACAGTAGATGCAGCTTAATAAAAGTATAAACAACTTAAAATCGGAATAGCCCCAGCAGGGTAGGAAGTTAACTTCTGGGATTGGTCGTGGAGACAACAAACAAAAATTCGGCTACCAAATTGGTAATGGGAGGAGAGTAATCACTAAGAGGAATTGGGAAGGGATCAATAAGGGAAACAGGGAGGGAAAAGGGATTAAGTAAATTGGTCCTTAAATTATGATGAGCAGGGCAAAACTGTCTAACCATCTCATCCTCTGCCGCCCCCTTCTCCTTTTGCCTTCCATCTTTCCCAGCATGAGGGTCTTTTCTAAAGAGTCCTCTCTTCTCATGAGGTGGCCAAAGTATTGGAGCTTCAGCTTCAGGATTTGTCCTTCCAGGGAGCAATCAGGCTTGACTTCCTGTAAGATTGATTGACTGGATCTCCTTGCAGTCCAGGGGACTCTCAAGAGACTTCTCCAACACCATAATTCAAAAGCATCTATTCTTCGGCGCTCTGCCTTTCATATGGTCCAGCTCTCACAGCCATACATTGCTACTGGGAAAACCATAGCTTTGACTAGGTGAACCTTTGTTGGCAGAGTGATGTCTCGGCTTTTGATTAAGTTGTCTAGGTTCGCCATAGCTTTCCTCCCAAGAAGTAAACATCTTTTAATTTCACGGCTGCACTCACCATCTGCGGTGATCTTGGAGCCCAGGAAAATAAAGTCTGTCACTGCTTCCATTTCTTCCCCTTCTATTTGCCAGGAAGTGATGGGAGTGGTTGCCATGATCTTAGTTTTTTTTAATGTTGAGCTTCAAGCCAATTTTGGCACTTTTCTCTTTCACCCTCATCAGAAGGTTCTTTAGGTCTTCCTCACTTTCTGCCATTAGAGTGGTATCATCTGCATATCTGAGGTTGTTGATATTTCTCCCAGCAATCTTGATTCCAGCTTGTGAATCATCCAGCCCAGCCCAGCATTATAGTAGTCTAGGCGAAATGTCACTAGGGCATGGACCACTGTGGCCAGATCCATCTGACTCAGGGCACAATCCTAACCAACTTTCTAGCACGAATTTAGCTGAGCCAATGGGACATGTGCTACATCCTGCAGTTGAGGGGCATTCCCTGAAGGTAAGGGAACGTTTGTTCCCTTACCGCAGAGCTGCATTGCCCTCAGTCCAGTGCTGGAAAGTTGGTGAGGATGCCGTCCTCAGATACGGTCTCTTTGGGTGCACCAGCCGAAGCTGGGCGAAAGCCTGTCTGGCCGGCATTTGGCACGGAAATAATCAGGAATTACTGTTACTGTCGTCGTTTGTGGTTCTATTTCGGTTGCTTGTGTTTCTCCTTTTTTAGGACGCAAAGACACCATGGCGTCCGAGAAGAGTTGGAAATGACTTCGAACAGCCAATGTATAGTAATGCTGTTTTGGATAAGCTTTCGCCAGAACCCACCGCAGGTGGGGCGGCTCGGGATGAGACGAAAGAGCCGGGCGCTGGCTTCGGGATTCCTAACTCCAAGTTTGTTCCTTCCGATGATGCCACAACCTGCCCTTAAAAAACCGAGGAGCTGCAGGCGCCTCGCGTGACGTTCCTGCCTACAGGTTTTTCTCGTTTTGAAAACTTCGACGTCCGGACTAACAGCAAGCCCGGCTTGCTGCTGCTGGTGCTGCTACACAAAACTACAGCTGGGACGAACCTCCTGCCGTTTCTGGGACAGGCACATGCCCCAAATAAAGATGGTGGCGCACAAATCCGAGGCACTTTGGACCTCATCAAATATGGCTCCGCCACTGGTACGGAGTTTGTGTAAAATGCGCGTCTAGTTCAAGAAGGTTAGATTCACTGGAGGCAGCATGACGTCATTTCTTGAAGCCGAGAGTATACAAATATGGCTGACTCAGATCATTCCCGCCAAGGAGGATTGCCGCGAACTCACGAATAAAAATCTTCCTGCACGTGTGTAAAAGTTAATCTCAACGTCTTTAAGCATGCCTGCGTGTTCTGCATACGGGTGTGCGAATCGCTGTACGAAAAATGGGATTTAGTTTCCACGGAAAGATTCATGTATTCACATTACATCGGTTCAATAAAACTACAGCTCAGTGAGTGCATTATTTTTGAAGCTGTGTAATTTCTTGTTGTTCCTAGCAGTCTTATTCATCATTTTCTGACACCCACTGTTAATGGTCTAGAAGGTAAAAAAAAAAATATTTCCCCCCCTCCTTTTTCCCCCCCTTCCCGTTTACACTTTTTTCCCCGCCTTCCATTTTCTACGGTAATATTTTCGAAATTCTGAACGTTAACAGAATTTGTTTTTTTTTGGGGGGGGGTGAGTGTAGAAGTTTCAAAAAATACTCTTAATAGTCTAGAAGTAAAAAAAGAATTACTCTCATATTGACAACTACTTGTGTTATGAAGAGATTTTAATGTAATTTTTCTACATATTTATCTAATTTTTGCCCACCCTCCCCTTTTTTGCTTTCCTTCCCGTTCACACTTTATTTTTGGTTGTGTAGATTTCAAAAAATAAGTCTGTCAAAACAGTGCAATCTGAGTTTAAATAGACAGCAAGTAGCATTTCGTCCGGTATGTTCAGTGATATAATTATGAGGAATTTAACCTTGTAATTGCATATTGAATCATAATAAGGTTACCAATAATGTTTCTACACGATCACACGTTTTTATTTTCGTGTAGAAAATACAAAAAAAGTAAAGTAAAAAAGTCGTGTAGAAAAGTAAAAAAAGTAAGTTTTTACTTCAGGAGTAAACTATTCAGTCCTAAACAGTACGTGCAAAGCAATCTGAAATGCTTGGAATAAAGATTGTTTGGGGAACACAAACATGGCCGCTAAGCCCGCCCCCTGGCTTCAATTCGCTCCTATTAATTCTACAGGCGTGCCGCCTCCAATCATCTAACCTTCCTGGTCTAGTTTCATTCAGCGATCACTTATCCAATCGGCGGCCGCCAACTCTCCCGTCCTGGAGGCAACTTGGCCAATCAGGAAAAGCAGCGTGGATACCTGGGACAGAGCTGCCCAATGGCAGATCTTAGCGTCATAAAAAATAATGCAGGGTAACCAATGAAGTGGCGCGTGGGCGGCAAGTGTGTCGTCAAGGTGCCGGCTGTGAAGAGGTTTAGTGCGGGCAGAGAGAGCGGCTGAGGCAGACGGTGAGAGGGAGGATGCGGGCGGCCAATGGGCTCTGGGCGGCGCTGGCCTTGCTCCTGCTTCCCGGCGATAGTCGCGCCCTGCGAGAAGGAGACTGTGAAGGTGAGTTTGGGACGGAGAGGGAGAGCAGCGCGCTCGGGGGTTCCGCTGACTGGTGGAGGGAAAGGGCGGCGGGGCCTTGGCCGGGAGGGCCCAGTGAGCACCTCCGCGGCTGGAAACTGGGGCCCGTCCTTCTCGGCCCCGCTGCCCGCGTCCCAGGTCCCTTTCGGCCAAGTGGGCGTCCTCTTGGGCCATCGCGCCGGCCTCTTGTGAGGAAAGAGGCGTCTTAGTAGAGACCTGAAACTCTGTGACCACGAAGGCTCCGTAGTAGCAGCAGCAGGAGCCCGCTCTGAACCGGTCATCACGCTGGGATGATGCCCCTTGGCGAGGTGGCCCAAAAACGTTATTAGACAAAGTAGCCTTTGGAAGGGTATCGAGATCCCTCGCTAGGTAAGTGGCGGCTTTTGCGAAGAAGAAACGGGTGTCAGTCCTGGATCAATGTTAGTTACTATTTCCTAGTGAACATTTCCTACTATTTCCTGGTGAGCCATCAGCTGGTGTCACTCTTGGCAAAAGAAAAATCATAGAACTTCGTTGCTGCTTCCTTTCAGGTTGGTGAGTAGTTTTGATCTTGCAAGTGATGCCAGTGGCTGACTACTACTGTCATGATTGCTATGCAGGGGAATGTGGTTACAAGTTCACGTAGTCACTATAATGGCAGATGCAGATGTAACCTTCCTTCTCTAGTGAATGGTTTCTCCTGCTGGTTGAAGGTTTCTTCTCTGTCTCTCTGTTTCTGGTAGCAATAGCATGAATAAATGGCATACTCTTGAAAGAGGTTGTATGCTTTCAAGCTACCCATTTTCACTCCAAAAAGGTTCTTCACTGTTCAGTAGTTAAGTGTATGAACAGTTGCTTTTATAGTTTCTGATTCTCTTTTTCTGGTCACTTGCGTTAATGACTGAATTCGAGCGAGGTATCATGAAAGTATTTCTGGAACCCTTTTCTCAATGGAAAGCTTTATCCCTAAATCTTCTGTAGTAGTGATAGTGTTCCTAGCTCTATACATGTATAGAATGCTTCTGTCTCACCCACTGTTAAATTACAACTATTAATCACACCTATCTGAGATTTCATGTAACAGCTTCTGGGACAATTTGTGACAAGTCCAAGCAAATGTGGGCTGTGGCTTTTCTGAAACCGAGCACAGTCCAACTATAGAATTGCTGAACAGCAAAACATGGTACACCCAAGGCAGAAACATCACATAGGGGCTTTACTAAGGAATGACTTGTTTTGCATGTTTTATGACACTTTCTTTCACTGACAGGTGCTCTGTTGACATTAGGATGCTTTATCCAGGAGAGTAGGCTTGTGGGTGATGAGCTTGGCTGTGCATAATGAAATTATCTCATAGTTAGCAACTGATGACTGTGACTATGCAAATTAATCTTTAATAAAAGCAAGCTGTAGGAACAGGTAGAGGAATAAGTATTTCTCTTGTAGATGTGAAAGATAATGTACATGTAGAATGTACTGTATTTTAAAGGAATTTTCCCTTTAAAAAAGATACTGCTAATCTGGTATTTCTCAGTGGTGCAGATACTCATTGAAAATGGTTGGAAAACAGCCTGTTCCTCTTACTACTATGCTTCAACAAAACATAACAGAAATTGCAATATTTCAGCCTGAAAGCCTCTGCCCCCTCTGCCTTTAAGGGGCAGGAGCAGGGCAAAGGCAATGATGCAATCCCCAGGATCGCGTCACTGCCTGGGGCGACGGGCTGCAAGTGCCTTACCTGTCGCTGCGCCCAGCTCCGAGGGGTGCGGGGAGCCCTGTGGCAGCCACTGCAGGGTTCCCCAAACACCTGCACAACTAAAAAAGATTGTGACCCACTTCTGGGTTGCAATCATGAAACCAGAAATGGGTCGCAATTGCTTTTTATAGTTCTACAGACGTTTGTGCTCCACACACTCCTCAGAGTCTGCAGAACAGGTAAGGCACTTCCAGCCCCAGGCAGCTACGCGATCCTGGGGATTGCGTCTGTGTCTTCACCCCACCCCAACAAGCACAACGGTGTAAACTCTCTCTGAGTTTGCTATAAATGATGCCTCTCTGTGATGCCATACAAAGCTTACATAAATGAGCATTACAGCCGGCCCAACATCAAATTTGGAATACACACATTTTCTGCTATCCCCAAATTCAATTTTAATACTTTGATTTATACTGTTAGAGTCCTGCTTAAACACATACTTAAACACATAAGCTCAACTAATTTCTGTGTCACAGTCATGAGTTGTTATGCTTGTATACCTCAGGCATTCAACTTGTATGCATGATACTTTATTACTAAAATGAGCCCCATTCTGAAGTGTTTCAACTCTCTTCTTGCTCCTCCAGTGGAATGTGAAGAGTCTGCAGCACAACTCCTTCCTATTTCTATCCTGGAAGTTAAAGTAATGGTGGTATGAGCTCCTCATGTGTAGGCTGTAAACCACTTTGTGTTGAAAAGCGGTATATAAATACGATTGATTGACTGTAGCTCTTGTGTTATGTTGGTAGCACAGGAAAGAGCAGTACTGAGTGGTTTCTATGCTGCCAATGTAATATGAGAAGAGGGTCTAGGTAATTGAACACACATTCCTAGGAGCCTAGTATAAGGTAGTGGTTCCCAACCTGGGGGTTGCAACCCCCTCGGGGAAACCAGAATCTGGTGTTTCCCCCTTAAGGGAAATGGTGGGGGTGGCAGCATTCCTACAATGAGTATGCTGCCGCCACAAAGTGTTTTTAAAAGGTACTTGAGGGGGTAGTATGGCCATTCGGAGGGGGTGGGGCCATTCGGAGTGATGCCCTCTGCGGTCCTCCCCGCTACAGCATACAGTTTCATGCAGCAATCACGCCCCACTCACAGATCCAGAAGTAGTGTGATAGTTGCAAGGAGTTGTATGCTGCAGAGGGGATTGCTGCTCCCCCACTCCATCCAGATAGCCACGCTACCCCCCCCCGGTACCTTGAGAACCCTTTGTGGTGGCAGCATGTTGGTTGTAGGGCCATCGCTGCCAAAAAAACACCCCAATCACAACACAAAGAGTGTTCTCAACCTTCATGTAAAGGTTAGGAACCACTGTTATTAGGTCACCTGTAGTCTGTAAATTCTAATCTACGTCAAGGGTTTGCATATGTGTTAACTGAAGATAGCATATAGAAAAACAGCTTTAGATTGTAATAAGTGGACAAAGTCCCATCTTAAAATGCTGATCCAAACTGAGGCTGAAGAATAAGGCAACGATAGGAAGAGATATTTAAGTTAGGTGAAAGCAAACTGGGCTTTCAGAAAGGCAACCTACAGCCTCCTCTAGTTGCTTTGGGAAGGAGTTGTATGTTTCATCATAGGGTGGAGAACAAGTGCTGTAGCAACTTGCTTTCCATTATTTTGACTGATGGTTGTATTTTTCTCAAACTGACTTCTCCTGTTCTCTTAATATATGGAACTAATTTCAACTTCCTTTCTCCCTTGTAACTTTCATCCATGTCTTGGTTTGAGATACTTGAATGTCTAGGAAATGAAAATTACTTGTGCCAATTTCATGATACCTTCTTGCTTATAGTTTTGTCCATGTCCTCTTCATTTCACAGTGTGTGTGTCATTTCTGGGAAGATTCTATCAGAGCCTAAAGGACAAGAATGTTGCGTTCACACCAAACAGTATTGAAAAAGAACTTTTGAAATCCTGCAAAGAAGCAAAAGGGAAAGAGAACCGTCTGGTAAGCAGCAGGCAAAAGGTTTAAGTTCTAATCAAGAACTAATCAGAAAAAGTTCCAAAGAAAAATAATCTGAAACAAAAAGTATATAGGCCAAAGTTCTTATAATACAAAGTAATCCTAATAAAGTGCTAATTCCTGACGAACATTACTGAAATTGGGGGAAATAATGCTTGTGGTCCCTTAATAGAGATCAGTATTTTCATGGTCCATTTCATGGTCCATTTTAAACAGCTTTTCTATGGCCAGGACATTAAATGCATTCAGAGCAAACAAGAGGAGAGGCTGCATCACTAACAGAGATGTAGGACATAAGATTCAGATAGATGCCTCATGTTTGGCTTTCTAATTTTGCTAATATTAAATTTATGTTATTGTGTTCTTTAATATGGCCATAAACGCTCTTCCTGTTGTCAGGAATAAATAAAGTAGATAAAAAGATATAAATAATACTGCTGGAAAACTATGAGATGGAAACAAGGGGGGAAAAAACCAAGTGTAACAATTAGAGAGCAGCTGCTTGCCTTTCTCAATTGTTCACCAAGTGCACTGGGATAGATGGATTAATGACCAGAACTGGGTTGAGTATTCTGTGTGTGGCTCACTTGTGTCTTTGAGGCCCACAAAATTCTTAATATGTCTTGTGAGGTCAGCAGACTTGCTGTGTCTATCTTGTCTTTTTGTATTTAAGCAAGACCAGTCTGTCAGGAAATGTTGAGGGGAAAATCCAAAATGAATTAGTTGCATTAACAGGATAACATTCATAGGAATATTGTGGCCCCTCCACTTTTACTGGTGTTTACTCTTTTTAGGTGGTAGGTGTATTGAAATACTTGCTTATCTCTGCTTCAGTTCTGTTGCTGGTGGTGGTCTGCATTTTTTTTAGATTGAGCCCTTTTGGGATAGGGAGCCATTTATTTTTGCCTGTAAACTGCTTTTTGTTGAAAAGCAGTATATAAATAAGTTTGATATACAGGAAAAGGGGCATTTACACATAGCTTCTGTATGGATTTAAAGACTAGGAGAAAGCAAGACTGTTTTCTAAAACATCACTTTGTTTTTAGAATATGAAAACACTATTCTTAAATTTCATGTCTTAGAACATTTGTTTCAAACAGAGATGCAATCAAGAAAGTTTTCAAAAGCCATTATTTCTAGAACATTAACAACTTGCTTCTTCTCTAGTGCTATTACATTGGAGCAACCAGTGATGCAGCTACTAAAATAACTAATGAAGTGTCAAAGCCCCTAAGTAATCACATCCCTGTTGAGAAGATTTGTGAGAAGTTGAAAAAGAAAGATAGTCAGATCTGTGAGCTGAAGTATGGTGAGTACAAATGGATGTCGGCTTTGGGTTGATTGAACTTGCTTCACTGGGGCTAGAGGTAATCCCCCAGTTTACAGAGATCCTGACTTACGGGCAATCATGTCAGCTAGGCTCAGTCTATTCAGCACTGTTCTGACTTCCAGACAGATGTATGTAATCGGGACGTAAGTTAGAGACTACGTATGTTATCTTCTATGGTGGATTTGAGTGAAGGGAAAACTTTCACATGCACCTACAGAATCTCTAGGTTTAAGCTGAGTCACCTTATGCTAAGTTGCTAGTCCGGCAACCTGCTAATCATTCATACGCTTCTAACTTACAAGACTCCAGTGCTGAGGTAATCTGTAGTGTTTGGTGTATCCCCAGAATTGGTCCAAAATAAAATTCTCAGTAACTGCTGGTCATGCAGATCATATAATTAGTAATAACTGAAAATACTTCAGTGGTAGAATTTTATATCAAAAATTGAAAACGTCACTGAAAAATAGTAAAAACAAGTGGATGTAAAATATTTGTAATGCAGACTTGTAATCAAATGCAGATAGCTTAGCTGTGAACAATTGGTATTTGAATAGCTGTGAACAATTGGCATCTGAATATTTGTTAGAGGAATTTAAGAGGCTATGAAGCTAAGTGCAGTCCTGCCTGTTTAATCAGAAGTAAGTCCTACTGTGTTCAGTGCAACCTACTTGGAAACTGTGCAGAGGGCTCTATTGTAAATTAAGTTGCTATTTGACTTTCCACAGACATAAGTTTTGTATTCAAGAAACTCAAGGCAATTATTCCCATTGATTATGTGCTGGTTGGATTTCACCTCTCTCATTTTGTTCAAGTATTGGACTTTTGGGTCCATGTCTTCAAAGCTTGTATACTCAAATTCGCTGACTTCCTGGTTCATGGCCAACTGTGACTTGCCACAGACCAGGACATTACAGAGGGCGATGGATCATACAAAGGGAGAGGGAAATGCAGGAGTCAGACTGTGCCCTGGTGTGCCTGCTTCACAAAAGACTCTTGAGTCACTGTTCTGGGGGAGTCAGCGAAGGGTGCCCACTAGGACTTGTGTATGAGTCAAGTTGTAGGGGGCGGGGTGGAGACTTGAGTCTTCCTGTGGGGCCAAATTCCCATTCCTGATTAGATGTCCATCTTCTGGACATCCCAAGTCATGGATGGCCGCATCTGCAACCTCATGCATATGCAGTCTATTCTGTTGCTTTCACAAAGGTGCAATACCTATGAGCTGGCAAGCTACCTGTTGTGACTTGTGCCCATTCTGACTTTCAGACGAACAACTGGAACAGAACTAGGACGTAGGTTGCAGACTTGGTAATACACTAAGTAATACAGAGGGCCCTAAGTATCCTCGGGGAACCCATTCCAGGCCTGGATCTGGCCTTGCTGAGCCACTGCCTGTCCATGCAGAGGCTTAACCACCTCCTGTGCTGGCACAAATGTGTCTTGCATTTGCAAAACTCCTGGGCCAGCACAAAGACAGGCTGGCCTTGTGATACTGGATTGTGCTCTGAGTTGTCTGTCTAAAGCCGCAATCTTGGGCACAGTTAACTGAGAACAAGTCCTACTGAAATTGGTGACTTGAGCTACAATCCTATACACACTTACCTGGGAGTAAGTCACAGTTAACTCGGTGGTGATGACATCTGAATAGGCATGCTTAGGATTTCACTGTTAGTGACTGACATGCATAGAATTGGGCTGCATGTTTTTTTATAATGGGCCCCAACTAATTAGTGGACTGTTCATTGTTTCATGCAGTAACATGATTTGACAGGTGCCTCTTTCTCTCATCAGATAAACAGATTGATCTAAGTACTGTAGATCTGAAGAAGTTGAGAGTCAAAGAACTGAAGAAGATCCTTGATGACTGGGGTGAAACGTGCAAAGGCTGTGCAGAAAAATCAGACTATATTCGGAAGATAAATGAACTGATGCCTAAATATGCACCAAATGCAGCCAGTTCGCGGACAGACCTTTGACCACCGTCATGGCCTCTAGCACATTAGCCAGTCACACACAAACTATGTTAATCTTTCTATTTTTCTTTCCTGGAAAGTTTTGTAACTTATTTAACTGGGTTTCAAATGTCAGATTGGAGCGTTTCAATGCCTTGTCTCAAGTTTTTATTTCTCTTGTCTCTGATTTATGTTAAAACATTGACATGTGTGGGATTTTTAAAATAAAGTTAAGAAATCTAGCCTGTCAGTTGTGTTCAGTGCAAGTGTTGGTGATGTTAAAGCATATACTAAATGTCCTCTGTGCTAGAGTTATGGTGCATTTGAGATGAGCAGTGGCTGTTAGGATGAAATAACAAAGGGAAGGAGCCTTGACTGCATGGTAAAGCACATGGCTTCTCCAGGGCTTACCTATCTGAAAACCAGATAATAATGAGCTAAATGCACCATGTTCTGACTTCACATAATAGTTTGTGAAAAACTCATTATTTAGTGTGTGCTACTTAGCCCTTGCCCATTTGTCATTTGGTCATGCTAGTTTACATCCAGACAGTCTGGTCATATGTAGCATGTCAGAAATTGAGTCAACAGGTGGGATTCTTTTTTTATCAATTTTATTTTCTTCTACTGGATCAGGGTAGGATTTAGGATATACATAGGGAAGGGTAAAGGTTAAGACACATTAGGTAATCTAATGTTGAGTTACAGCAGTTCATCCTTTCTTAAATTTATACATCTCTCTTATCTGTTATAGCATATTCAGCATTTATACAAACTCTTATTTTTAAAAATGAGTGTCCTTTACATACCAATCTTCATTTCACTTATTTCTACATCATACTTTTCTCTCTTAACATATATTCCAACTTTTTATAACTACTTACCTAGCCACTCATAAAAAGTTTTCCAATATGTACTGATTTTTCCAAGATTCCTTCCTTCCTTCCTTCCTTTCTTTCTGGTAACTTATCCATTTCTGCTACTTCATAATTTTTTTCTATTAACATCTCTACTTTTGGCACTTCTTCATTTTTCCATAGTTATGCATATAATAGCCTTGTTGCTGTATTAATGTGAATAATTGTGGTGTTTTCTTCTTGTATGTCTGATAATATTTAGAAGGAACGGTTCAGGTTTAAATGGGATCACACATTTAGTCTATGTATAAATTGCCAATTTTTTTTTTTTGCTTTAGCGCATGTCTACCACATGTGGTAATATATTCCTTTTCCCTACATTTCCAACATTTATTTGAAATTCCTGTATACATAACAGGTGAGAAAATCTTGAACAGGATTACGCCATGTTCTACCAACAACAAAAATTTTATAACCCCTTGATCCTGGCAGGGATTCTGAAAGGGATATCATTTAACAGAAATTTACATTCTCATTTAATCACCACCCCTATACAACTTTATACTAGTTGACCTGTATTATAGCAACAGCCAAGCTAACCTGCACTATGTGTGCAAAGTCACACCCAGAACTGAAAATCACCAAAGCGAGTAAGGCTCTTTGGTTTACCTATAAACTTACGCTGGAAAAAGGGGGAATGCTGTTTTCTCCCCCATAGAACATCTATAATGTAGTGTGACAGGCTCGCATTAAGCACCCCGCTTGTTTTTTTTGCAGCATGCATATCTAGCCTAAATATTAACTCAGCCCAAGAAAGGACAGAGGTTGTATTATATTAGAACCCTCATTAAGCAATTTCTGGTAGCTGTACTTGGGTAAATATGCAGCAATTCATATCCATGCAACAGAAGAGTGTTGTGCCAACTCTTGTTAGTTGGGGAACTTGTTAGGAGGAGAAAAAAGCTCTACTATTTACAGTAAACTTTGCATTTAGGCAGGAAGGCCTTCACTAGTACCTTTTGTTCAAGATTTCACAATTGGTGCTAAACACTAGAATTTTGCTCTACTTGGATAGATGCTTTGTGACTTTTTCAGCTCTATGAAAAGGGGTAGACTAAAACACTGATAAAGCATATGGGCAGCTTTCCCTGTTACCATAATCCTAAAATGATAAAAGTGCTTTAAACTAGGCGAAGTACTCTGTGCTTATTTTGTAACACGTTCTGTCGTAGCTATATTAAGGCAAGAGTGTAGTATCACTTCTCTAATTATTCAGATGACATTCGTGTCTCCTTTTCCTAGGCAAAAACATTTCACGGACATGAAAAAGGCGGTGGTGGTAAAATTTGACCATGTGCAGTCAGATTGTACTTAATGTGAGCTTAATCAGTAATTCTGCATTCATAGAAAGCAGCCAACGTTTCTTACAAGGGCTTTGAAGCGTCTTGGTAGGCTTTGCAGGCGCTATTGCTGAAGCATGGCCGCCGGTCCCTTCTCGAACTCGCGCCCCCGCCTTGGGTGGGAGACTTTTTTTCACGGTGGACCAGCCCCTGCCACGTCACGAGAAAGCACGGGGCGGCGGAAAACGTCTGGGCTGCTGTTATGGGCGCAGGAGCACGGCCAAGGGAGAAACTTGGCAGCCCGACCTCTAAGCGCCGGACCTCCCACCCGCACAGCCTGCGCGTCCCTCCCTCCGCCCGCGGCTGACAGGAGGCGGCCCGTGTTGGCGGGAACGCAGTTCGGGCCTGCCCGGGCCCTGCTGCGCAGTACGCTTCAAGGCCTCGCGGGGCCCTCTCGCCCGCTCAGGAGCGCAAAGGGGACGACGCCCGCGGCGGCCGCGCCCGACTGCCTGCCCATCCGGCCTTCCGCCGAGCCCTGAACTGCGGCGGGCGGACGGGCGGTCGCTCCGCTCGCTCGAGGCGGGGACGCGGGGTGATGACGTCGGAGGCGCGCACGGCGCGGCAACTGGGCAGAGCCGCCTTCGTTCGTTCCCTTTTGTCCAAGATGGCAGCTGCCGCCGGAGGCGCCTCCTGAGCCGCGGGCCCCGGAGCCATGAAGCGGGGGAGCGAGCGGGATTCCAGCCCGGCCGGGTCGGGGGGAACGCGGAGCGCCTCCTCTGCCAAAAGGCCTCGCGAGCGGGAGCGCGAGAGCAGCACCGCCGGCAGCGGCAGCGGCGGCAGCAGCCGGCGGGGCCCGCACCGGAGCTCGGGCGCCTCGTCCGCCACCTCCGCGTCGTCGCGCAGCAGCAATCGGGACAAGTCCGCGCCGAGCAGCTCCAGCTCGCGCAGCCACCGCGGGGAGGAGCGGCCCGGAGCGGGGGGAGGCGGCGGCGGCGGCAGCGACTCCAACCACCGCGCAGCCTCCTCCAGCGCCAGAAGCAGCGGCGGCAGCAGCCAGGCCGTCGTAGCCGCGGCGCCGCCGCCGTCCTCGTCGTCCTCCTCCTCCCGGGCGCTGGGGGCCGCCAAGGCCAAAGTGTCTCCCGCCGCGGCGGTGGTGGCGCCCTCCTTGCTTCTTGGCGCGCCCTCGCCAGTGGCAGCCCCGTCTCTGCTTCTGGCGCCGGGGCTTGGACTATCGGCTGCGGTGGGCCTGGCAGGGGACCCCCCTGGCTCCAGTGAATACAAAACGCTGCTGGTGAGTGGCTTGAGCCCGGCCCTGCCTGACCAGCTGCTGGAGGATGGGCTCTTCCGTCAGTTCCAGAGATTTGCCAGCGGTGGGGCCAGTGACATTAGCGTCAAGCTCTCCCATACTCCCGAGTTGGGCCGTGTCGCCTATGTCAACTTCAGGCACCCAGCAGATGCCAGAGATGCCCGGCGGCATGCTAGAGCTCGACAGCTTCTCCTCTACGATCGCCCCCTTAAAGTGGAGCCTGTGTACCTGCGAGGGGGGCGGCGAAGTCGTACACCCCCACCCACCCCCTCCCCTGAACCGCTGGCATTTTTGCCTCCCATCCATGGGGTTTATCCATATAAGCAAAGATCACTCTCCCCTGTTACCAGCCCCTTGCTGAGGGAGCCGAGACCACGACACGCTCAAGCTGCCGCTGCAGCCTTTGCCTTGGAGGCTGTTGCCTTGGGTCTTTCTCGGGAACGGGAGAGAGTACTGGATTACTATGGGCTGTATGATGAGCGTGGCCGTCCCTATGGTTACCCCATAGTGGCTGAAGAGGATCTCATGCCAGAGGATGATCAGAGAGCTACCCGCAACCTCTTCATTGGCAATCTAGACCACAACGTCTCTGAAGTGGAACTGAGACGTGCCTTTGAAAAATATGGCATGATTGAGGAAGTGGTGATCAAGCGCCCTGCACGAGGCCAAGGTGGTGCCTACGCCTTCCTTAAATTCCAGAACTTGGACATGGCACACCGGGCCAAGGTTGCCATGTCTGGGCGGGTTGTGGGCAGGAACCCTATCAAAATTGGCTATGGGAAAGTCAACCCTACTACGCGACTTTGGGTGGGTGGTCTTGGTCCAAGTACTTCCCTGGCTGCACTTGCTAGAGAATTTGACCGTTTCGGCAGCATTAGGACTATTGACTATGTGAAGGGGGACAGCTTTGCCTATATTCAGTATGAGAGTTTGGACGCTGCCCAGGCTGCCTGTGCACAGATGAGGGGTTTCCCTTTAGGTGGACCAGACAGGAGACTTCGAGTAGATTTTGCCAAAGCTGAGGAGGCACGCTACCCTCAGCAGTATCAGCCTACACCACTGCCTGTACACTATGAATTACTCCCTGAAGGCTACAGCAGACACAGGAGTCTAGAGCAAGACTTAAGGGTGCGAGACAGGACTCCTCCTCATCTCCTCTATTCAGACAGAGAAAGGGGCTTCCTGGAGGCAGATTGGGTGAGTTCTGTCAAAAATGCAGAGCGCAGAAATAATCTGGAGACCTACAGTCGGTCAGCACGCAGCCGGAGTGGAGAACGTTGGGGCAGTGACAGTGACCGAAGTGTGCTCAAGCCTTGGGAAGAGAAGCGGAAACGCCGTAGCCTTTCCAATGACCGTGGGAGGACTGCCCATTCACCTTATGAGGACAGAGGCAGAACAAAGACTGGTGGGCCAGCTATAGATCGCAGCCCAGAGAGAACTCGGAAGGAGAACCACACCACAGAGTCTACCACAGAGAAAGAACAGAATAACTCCCTCCAGAATAACCGGCATGCAGCAGAGGACAAACCACACCGTGAAACATCTGATCCACCTCAGTCTAAAAAAAGGGACAGCGAACGCAATCATCGAACGGGTGACTCTGAATCAAAGGCTCACGAAGAGTCAAAATCTGAAACCAAGAAATTAAAAAGCTTGTCAGATTATGCCCACACTCTGCAGCTTGCCTGGAATGGGCTGCTTGTTCTGAAGAACAGTTGCTTCCCTACATCTATGCACATTCTCGATGGGGACTTAGGAGTCATCAATGGGCTTCTGAAAGACCATTTGTCTGGTGGAAAGTTAACGCAGCTCAAGATCGCTCAGAGACTTCGGCTTGACCAGCCCAAACTGGATGAAGTAACTCGACGTATCAAGCAAGGAAGCCCAAATGGTTATGCTGTGCTGTTGGCTACCCAGGCTGCTCAAGGTGGAGCAGGTGCTGAAGGGACCTTCCCTGTGGTGGAGCCTGGCTTGCAAAGACGGCTTCTCAGGAATCTGGTCTCTTACTTGAAACAAAAACAGGCTGCTGGGGTGATCAGCCTTCCTGTGGGAGGGGCAAAGGGCAGAGACAGCACAGGAATGCTTTATGCTTTTCCTCCTTGTGAATTCTCTCAGCAGTACCTCCAGTCCGCACTAAGAACATTGGGAAAGTTAGAAGAAGAACATATGGTGATAGTGATAGTCAAAGACACTGCCTAGCATTTTCTCTCTCTCTCTCTCTCTCTCTCTCTCTCTCTCTCTCTCTGATTCTGTGTTTTCTTTGTGTCTTACACAGCATTGTTGCTTTTAAGCCCAATTATTTTGAGAGGGGCCCCAAAAGTCCTCCAACAAAATTCTGCAATTTTATTAGTTCCTAATTAATTTTAATACCATTTTAATGAATCCCATTTTATTTGTTTTTAATATGTGACACTGTCTGCTGTGTTCTTTTTTAAATGGAAAGTTGTCAGTAAAGCCTTGTTCACTGATGGATTTTTAACTTCGTGCAGTGTCCTGGTTTCTGTAGTCTGCCAGTGGCTGGCTCTGTGTTCCAGTAGATACAGCTAATATCGTCACCAGGGCAGCTATGCTGCTGTTCAATACTATGATACTAGTTTTCTGCACTTTTGATTCTTTCCCCATTGATGAGACAGTGAATCTCAAAATACAAAAAATGAAAAGGTAACTTTCATTGGACCAGCCTTTTCCTAGTGGATGAGAGGTCTCCCTAACCAAAGAACAGCTCTATGAAGTTTAGACTTTGACTTCAGTGCTCTGCAGCTCTTGGTGCAATAAAAGATGTGAGGTCTCTCTTTTTTCCTTCATTGTAGTTTACTCCTGCATCAATTCTAATATTGAAAATTCAAAGCTGCTTTTAGATTTCCGGTTCAATAATATGGGCTTCTCAGGAAGACAAATAACCAGGAACTTAAGTAGGACCTGATACAAAATCTATATGATTCTGTTAATCAGTTCCTTAATCAGTTAACAGTAAAAATAAAATATCAAACTTGACAAAGTTGCCTGCTTAGAGTGTGTGCACTATATTGTAATGTCAATCCTCAAATGTTTTCCCCCTCCATAGTTAAATACGATGGGTTGGCCAAGTGCATGTGGTACTCTGGAAGGAAGAGGCTAGCTTGCACATTATGAGCACTCTCATTCTTGCAATAATCCCAAGGCAGAGGGAGAAGTCTTCCTTTATAACGTCCAAATCAAAAAGTAGCAATCCCGATTATGGACCAATAACTCTGGGGCAAAAAGTGCACATACAGCAACATGTAACAAATACATTGTTTACCACATATGCACAACAGGAAGCCACAATTGGCAGCAGGGGTAACACCACAAGTAAATGCAGCAGCACATCTATGTGTAGATACTCATCTGTCACACATTGTAAAGTACATACAAAAAGTGTTTTCTGTGAAGTAGTCCAGGTTTTAAAAAAGGGGAGGGGGGTGAGATGGCTTGTGGATTTTAAAAGCTATTTAGCTCAGTATACAGGATATATGTATGATGTGAAATATTTCCACTTTCTGCACCAGGGGAATCCTACTTGTGTCTAAATTATGCAATTAATAAATGGATGTATGCACATTCACTTAGTTTGCATAATTTTTACGGACAGAACATTTTGCAGTGTGGGAGGATGGAAGACAGAAAAGGTTTGGAAATTGGAGATGGATAAGCTGATGGTTCTAGAGTGTAGCAGCCTAATAAGAGGAATGAATTGTGCGGAGCACTGAGCCCCTCCAGCTGATTGCTATCAACCACAACTAGACCTGGCTTCTGTAATGTCACCACCTCCTGCATTCACTGGCCAGCTTGTCTGTGCAAGGGTGTCTTTTATTAATAGTAGAATTCAAAATATAAAGACAGAGTTTCAGGATACCACTGCACTGAGCATTGGCATTTCTGAAGTAATGGAAGCACAGATTCCCAAACCTCGTCATTAGCAAGTAATGTTTAAAACAGTTTGTTGAAGATGAACCTCTCTCGAGCCATTTGGGCGACACTGGAATTGAAGTACCCAACCTGTTACACCAGCAACTCCTCCATGTAGGACCTTGGTCTGGGCACAGCAGGTTCCTGGCTTGTCCTATTTAATTTACGACAGGCAGGGTGCTCTTCCTCTGTTCCCTCTTATTCAAGATACATTCTAACGCAAATGCTGTACTTCACAGAGGAGATTAAACACTCAACAAGAGTGGGAAACTTTTCAACGAGTGGGAAAAGTAAAGTACACTACCTTGAGTATGCATTTCGGGGGGTTGTTTGATAGCCTTCAGTTGAAATAAACTTGGAATTATTCTCCACTCTTATTCAACACTTCAGTTCAAATACTGTTCAACTAAGCTCAAAAAATTCTGATGTAACAGTTGGGTTTTGGGTAATAAAATTAATAAAGCAACAAGAAAGCCACAATTAGAAAGGATATAAATAGAACAGCTGTGTAGCTTTTGGTTTTAAATGATACTAAAGACATTAAGTTCCCAAGGTTATTGGTGGTGTAGAGTGGTGAGGTTTAGGCCAACAAGTTCCCAGTTAAAAGTATCCCCTCACACAACCACCCACAGTTACAATACACAAGCAACTCTCTTACTCCATCTGCAATGAGGAGATAATACTGGCTTGCATTCCTGGCCTGTTGTAAGAATTGAGATAAATCTTGTGAAGCATCCAGAATACTATAAAATGCAGGGAGTAGCAAGCTATTTTCCATCTTGTCATAGCTGTGGTGTCAGACACAAAAGTGCATGGCAGGAGGAACTTTAAACCACAGTGAAAAGAGTGCAGCAAAGGGTGTGAGAGAGGGAAAGAGTCAAGGCAGTGCAAGCAGTTCAGATCACAGTACAGACCTTGTGTGTATCTGTAAGTATACAAGTTTTAAGAAGTTCACCAGTTCCTTAACATGTGTAATGTTGAGCTGGTTCCAGGTGAGGCATTTCAGGAAATATAATAGGATTGTGCAGATATGGCTACATAGAGTGAATGTTTACAGAGATCTATTCGGAGGTGGCCCTTTACTTCCCCACTCTCCTACCTGTGTTCAGTACAATACCTATAAATGCACTCAGTCACCAAGGCTGTAATGTCTGCACAGACCTGTTGTGGTCCTACCAAAAGCATTCAAAAAGTGAGGAAGAGGATGAGTACCTACTCCATTTCCTGAACTACTGGTTCATACAAATGTTGTAAGAGTGGGGTCCTTTCCCTTCCCAGATTTTCAATAAATAAGCATATGGCAGTGTACGAACTAGAGCCCTGAAGAATTGCCCTGAACACGATCCCCCTGAGAGAACTATATCAACATGGACTCCTGTTTTTAAAATACTGGGCAAACACCATAGGCAACATGATCTTGAACATCCCTGACCCCCCCCCCCCAAAAAAAGAATGCTGCTCAGTTACATCCTCCTGCAACTGCAGTCACACACTTGCAGTCTGTCAGAATACCCTTGTCCTTCTCATTTGGAGGCAAAGCAGCACGGAAGACGGCTTGAAGGCACCCAAGGCAACAAACGTGTGCTACAGCAGTTCAGAGCCGTGAACAGACAGGACTGGAATTTTATTTTATTTTTTTTAATAAATACAATTTACATTAAAGAAAAAGGCTTTCAATTTGTAGTTTCCACACACAGGGCAGAAAGGAAGGGGATAGATTTAAAAAATTCATTCACAAAAAAGATGCGGGTGAGGAGGAGCTTACAGACCAGACTCCGTCTCCAGCAATGTTAGGTTCTGAACAGGACAGGAACTGACCTGTCTTCCACCATGGCTACTACAGCAGGAATACTCATAGGGCTTTTGAAAGGACCAAAAAAATGAACATCTCACAGCAGGTGGCAACCCCTCCATTAAAAAAAAATTATATTTAAAATAAAAATATCACTCATCCAGTTTTACAAACCATGATTCACTTAATTTTTCCTATTTTTTCAGTAAAAATGCCCTTCTTGTTATTTTTTTCTCCCCCAGAAATTTATCATAGTGACTAAGTATTAGAAGGATACAAGTTCTTTCCCTCTATAATACCTGTCTGGTTGGTTTTTTTTTTCTTTTTTCTTTTGTTTCATATAAAACTATTTCTGTTCTTTAGGAAAGAACTTTGTACAAAGAAAATATATTGTGAAATATCTTCAGCTGTCTCCATGAACAGAAGAGTCATATCTCAGCCTAAAAACTAAACATAAAGAGGCGGAGAAAATAAAGGCCAACACCCCCCCCCCCCCGGTCTCTTTGTAGGAAGGCTCTGGGCATGCCCAAAGGCTGCATCTGTCCTCTGCATGGAGCTCTTTAGATGTTCTCCCGAGATGTAGGATCTGAGAGGGTGCTCAGTATCGCCTCCTGATTTGGTCTCCTGGCTTCTGAGAAGGGAGCTTTCCTGCTGCCAACATCCTGTGGGGCAGCCACTCCTCACTCATTCAAAGACAAGATTATGTCATCTTCCAAATCCGAATTACCTGAGCTGTCAGCTGGAAAGGGGACAAATGGATTATTTGAACAATGCAAAGATTCAAATGTTAAGAGATGTCAAGCAAGATAACCTGTTCCAAAACAAATATGAGAGACCATAAGCTAAACGTGAGCGGCCGTGGACACAACCTGCTGTCATCTGCTTCTGTCATCTAGCTGTCAGAAGTCAAACTGACACCAAAGCCCTTGGTGTTGAAAGGAATGGATCAAACAAGGCTCTTCCACCACCACAAACCAGGTGCCACTTTTCATCAGCCACAGATCACTTACCACCAGTGAGATGCTTTCATGACTTGAGAAAATGCACCCGTGAGTTAGGGTTGCTCCAGAAATCCTCTGCACTGCAAGTGAAAGATACAACCAGTATCTATACTGCCACTATAGCAGGGGCAGTTTCCAGGCAGGCATCATGGTCACAAGATCTTGTACGTAAGCTGAGCACGTGTGGGGTGTTTACGTGACAAGGCAATCACAGGATTCATCTGGATTGTGTTTCCTCTGACCAACATCACAGAGATTACAATCAAGGAGTAATCTGGTCATGCTACTTGCTACTTAACATCAGCTGCCTTTGGTACTCAAACACACACTAGTGAAGTTACCCCAAACCTAAACCAGTTTCGATTATGTGTTTAAAAAGTCTAGTGTCTGTATTGCTTTTAATGTTCAGTGGAACGTTGAAACACTTTCCAGATGAGGGTTTGTCTGCCTTCTGGTTGAGGCGAGTTCACCCAAGGTGGAATTATCCAGTTTAACTTTCATGTGTTCTTCAGAAGAGGCTTCAAAGTATTAACATAACTAGGGTCACTACTCTCTCCCACCATCACCACATGCCTGTGTCTTTCACAAACAAGAGGTCAGCAAATAAGCACTGGTGGCACAGCCCAAAACAGACTGAGGTGCAAATGTTAGTTCCCGAGGGTGCCTGGCCACTGAACTTGTAGTAACACACTAAAGGGGAAGCTCCTGCCTGGATATAGCAAAGCTTAGCAGAGGGACAGCAATTGTGTCTGAGGCCTTATGCGTAATATTTATGACAACATATTCCTTAAAGTGGCAGTTTCCGCCTTGGTAAGCTGATTGTTACTACATTAAGGGCACTGCCACAGTTTAACAGACTCTGTGACAGAGAGACTGTGGTAATTTAATTTAGGCATACAGATCTGTTTCCGACGTTTATAGATCTGTCCAGGACTAAAGAGTTTCTGTGTCAGTGCAACACCCGCGTGTGCGCGCACACACACACACACACACCCCAGGAATGTTCATATATTAACAAACAGGATAGAATTATCAAAAGCTCTAGGTCATTGGTTCTCAAACAGTGAGTCCATGGCCCACCAGTAGGTCACAACCCAATTTTGGGTGGTTTGTGAAACTGACCGGATAATATTAGGCTATGAACATCAAGGGTTAAACAAATTACAGAGCTCTGCTGCCCAACTGTAACCACAGAGGCTTGAGTGCTGATACAGTGAAGCTTTTTTTTAGGTGGGTCCCAATGCTAAAACGCTGGAGAATCCCTAGCTTGTCTTATAGGCTCTTTGTTTTCAAAGAGACACTTCCACGAAGCTATCAGCAAATTCTTGCAGAGTATCAGAAGGATGGATGGGGTCACACAGCTTACAGGAAATGTTGCTTCCTCCAACCCTTAGGGATATCCATGTGACCCATATTTGGATTGCACTTGTAGCCCCGGTTTGGAAGCCACTGATCTAAATAATCAATTACACCAACATACAAGTAATTTTGTAAAGCAGGTGTTTGAGACAGACTTCAGTAAACTCACAGTAAGTAGCTACCTAGAGCCATAAAAATGCAGGGAGGGCAAAATGAGCAAATATTGGCAAATGAAATTGTTTAGAAGCTTTAGCTTGCTAGCACACCTCCACAGAAACCAGCCAGCCTGCAAGCATCAGGATGCCTTTCCTCTCCTGAAAGCTTATAGCATATTGGGGTGCTCACTGCATGCAAGTGTGATACTGATTATTCAAAAGAAATTCTCTCATTCTTAAAAGGGAGGTGGTCTTTATGACTTTCCAATGAAGGCCTGTTTCCAAGTCTGGCTTTCCTCCAAAACAAGATGTAATTTAAAAAGGGGAACAGGAAGGGCAGTTTTACTTGAATTTCCCTCCCAAGTGACTAACTGGAAAGGGGAGATTGGGCAGTCCTAGGCTGTATATTAGGGCCTACTTGTATTCAAATGGTCTGTGGATGGAGAGTCTGGAGGGGATAAGTTAAAATGTTTGGGACAGACATTGAGAGCTAGCCGTTAAGCTGGATCGCTGAAGCTGAAGCGACTTATAATTAAGGCTGGATCCATGAGTATCATTTGTAAATAAACCACATTCTTTTGGAAAAAGATGCATTACTTCCACATCTTTTGATTAAGAACAAAATGTTGATAAGGCATTGGGTTCCAGAGAGAGGGGAGTGTGTATAGTCCCTAAAAGATGGGCCCTTGGTCTGATGCAGTGAGGCTGTTCTGATGTTCTAAAGCTCTACCAAGGGAATAGTTTTTGCAGGTTTGGGACTGGTGGCAGCAGAGAAGTGACCTGGTGGGCTACCAGTCCTCAGATAGAAACCCTGAGATCACCACAACATGGAAGAGAAACAATCCCACAGGGGCCTGACTTTTGACAGAAGAAAAGGAAGCAGTGCAGGACTTCAGTTGCACAGAGCCTCATTTTCCTCATAAGAATGACACAACAGAAGCCCATATAATAGTACTTGTATTCTGCAATATTAGGGACAGAAGCTTCCTCATGCCACTGGGAGCAAGGAGGAGGGCTATGCAATACAAAGATGAAAAAACCAGGCTAGCCATCTTCCTTCCTGGCATCACTGGCCTCTTCTGCAGGCCCAGGCTATTCTTCATTGCAACCTAAAACCCTGAGGTAGGCGTATTTCCCCCAGGAACGCACAACAACTATGTAGCATCTATTAAGGTGTAATTCATCTTTAATTACAGCTGTATCACATGTCCTGATGGGAGTTGGACAAAATACCTACCACCTTCACACACACAGTGAACTGACAAATACACAAGAAAATCGCTGGAGACCTGACAGGGCATGACCCACAGATTCATGATTGCTTCTGATTGCAGAGAAGCAGGGCTGCACTACAACAAAACAAGAGAAGAGCACAGGTGAGCGTGCTAGGAAGGCATTTGCAGCTCAGGCTGAAAACCGACCTGGCACAGGGAGTTATGTGTGCACATCAGAATTTGCAATGTGCCATCGCCATGTAGTCTACAGAAAGGCTGGGCTGGTACTCTGCTTTTAGTGGGGAAAATAGCAAGCATTCCAACAACTTCAGAGAAGCAAGATTTCACCCCTAGCTCAGCCATTCTCGATTTTTAAAAACTATTCAGCCAACCCCCACCCCCATCCACCCAAATACCTTTGTGAATCTCACTCCTGCCTCAAGGATCTTCCCCTGGATGTGAAATGTAAGAAGTTAACTGTATACAGCTAAGAATTCACCATGCTTACCGGCTATACTGCAATGAGGAAAGTGCCCCTGAGCATCTGCAATTTGTCCTTCCTACTGAACTGAGCAACTGCTGCCTGCCTTAAGACACAAGGAGTTGGGAGGAGGAGTCCAAGGCGGACGGCATGGCACCCAGGCAGGCTGAGCCCCCCCACCCCCACGTGTCACCATTCCACCCAGCTGACACACATGGCATGTTCTGCATCAGGTAAGAATACTCCATTTCCACACAGAAACATATACAGGTGCCCAGTTATCTGCGGGGGTTCTGTTCTGGTCCACATGTACTGTGGATACTCAAGGGTGCCCTTTAAAAAGGTAGGGAAAGTAAAGGAAAATGTAAAAAATAGCTGTGCCTTTCTTTGTACAGACTGCCTGCAGCCCTGAAATTGCAGCAATTTCACTGTGCAGAGACAGGCACAGTAATTTCTGGTGTTTACCTTCCCCCTCTTTTCAAAGGGCACCCCCAGTATTTGCAGATTGAAACTGAGGCTATCTGATTCGTGGATACTGGGGCCCGCTTGTACATATATGAACAAACACTTCCACTTCCCTTCCAGTCAGTCTTTAGCCGGAGAGAGATAATTCCTGTTTGACACCCTTTTTCCCCTGCTCCAGAAGTTTAATCCCCCACCCCAGCTTGTCTGAGCCCATCAAGGCTAAGTCTTGGAGCATGCAATCTACCAAAGATGCAGTATCTGAATTTATTTATTTTTTAAAGATTTGTATACTGCTTTCTGAAACTCAAAAAGCAACGTACAACATAAACATAAAACATACAAAAGATAAAGCATCCAAATAAATGAGGTCAGAGAACTTTTCTTTCTCCACTGAGCAGCAGCAGCCTATGCCCACATATGCACCACTAAGAGGGAGAGGGATTTCAGGGTCATTAACATGGCTTCCATGCATCCCACCACCTCACTTGCACTCCTTCTACATTGCTGGAATGAAGTCCATTTGCTGTCATACAAAAATCCAGACCCCACTCAGCTCCCATTCAGTCACTTTTGAAATGACTACCCTTTTCCACAATTCTCCTCCACTCATTCCCTATCCAACCTTCAGCAAAATGGCATGTTCAGAAGGACAGCTGCAGTAGGTCAGCTGGATTGACTCCCAAGAAGACAGTGCGTGAAGCAACTGTTGCTAGCACTGGGCTGTTGCACCAAAAGTGCAATTAACAACCATTAGCAGCCACAGCCAGAAACTTTATCGTGTAAAGGTATGCAAACCACTTTGACTTTCAAGCTAAAGTGACTCAATGTACAAATGCATGCGCATATGGAAATAAGTCCCATCAGGTCCACTGTGACTTACTCTTTCAGTATAACAGCGTAAAAACAGTGTAAAAAAATTCTGATCACATGAATCATCAATTACGTTTCTGGAATTTCCTTTAACTGGCATAATGACCCATAAGATTCGTAGGACCTCTTGACCTCTATATTACTGAATAGAAATGTGTTTATGTAAGTTAGTATTTTTTTCAAATAAAGTTTTGGTTTTTTTTTAAAAAAAGAAAGATGTCCTGGATTCTCGCACAGCTCTAATACTAAGGTATCTCAGTAACTCTCATCCATCAAGGATTTAGGCTTTCAGGCAACAGGGATAAATTAGTATTCTTGTTTTGTAGTCAGAAGACTATAATAAGGAAGCTATGGACAGTACACACTTGAGAGCACAACCCTTACCTGGTCTTCCTCTGTGCCAGCCCAGGAGTGAAGCAAATGTGCCCTAAGACCCTTAAGCGGCTGAGCCATCGCACGGACATGCACTGGCTGCATCCAGACCTCATGTCACCTGGGCCAAGTAAGGTAACCCCTTGGGCTAGTGCAGGGGGCTGGGGAGGCAGATCAGGGCAAGAAAAAGGCAGTGGGACTGGCCCGGGACATCTAGGCCGGATCCAAACCCCGTCCCTGGCCTGGTCATCCTTACACGGGACACTTGAATTTGCATCAGCAACATGGGGTAAGGGGAATTATTTTCCCTTACTCCAAGTTGTGCTGCTGCAAGCCCCAACTTTGTGCCAGATCCGGGGCAGGCGAGCTGACTTGCCTGTTCCAGTGCAGATTAGGGTTCGGCAGTAAGTTGTGATGCTCCTCTAAAGAAGGTAGTTAAACTAGCTCAGAATCTGGAAACAGGGCAAGAGAAGGCAAGTGAAAGAGATTTGATAAAGCATTAGGAGACAGGGAACTTTTGGGAGGGATGGGGATAGGGCTTGACACCTTTAACTCTTTCTCTAAAGATGGGTATCACTAGCAGTGTCCAAAAAAAATAAGCCTGCTAGTTCAGAATAATCCTGCATCCGTTTGATAACAATATTTGCTGCATAATGGATAGCAAATGCTCTGCATCCAAACTAGCAAGAAAGGAAAGTGCTCCCCTCTTCTATGAACATGTTAACAAGCAAGAAATGAAAAGCCGACACACTGGCCTTGGTTTCTTTGTAAATACCAGAACACAATTTTGTAGCATAGTTTAAATTTGTATCTTGGATCTGTATACTTACTATCACCAAGGATCAGCTCAACCTCTTCGTCCGCATCAGAATCTTCATCTTCTCCTTCATCTCCTTCTTCAAGCAGGTTGGCGAGTTCCTCATCGTCTGAAGGAGAGAAGTCATTTTCTCCATCCTCGCCAGCATTCTCATTATTCTCCTCTTCCTCTAGGTCAGCCTCCAGCAACTGGTCTGTGTCTAGTTCATCAAGGTCATCTGTGTCGTCGTCATCCTCATCATCATCTTCTTCCTGTTCCTCCTCCTCCTGAAGAGATATCAGCAAAGCCCATAAGAATAAAACTAGCCTGAAGGCAACACAGCAGACCACAATGGGCTTACAAGTCATACCTTCCAAACAACACATATTTGGAATTTAGAATTACTGCTCCTCAGAAAGTGACAGACAGTCTGAGAGGGGCTTGCAGACAGATTTACTTATCCATGAAGGCTATATTGCAAGAGATGTGTAGTTTATCCAGATCTGGAAAAGGCCAAATAGCAATATACTCCCATTGACATTGTCATTGACTCCATTGATAGTGGTCAGCCATTTATGGAATATGGACTACTGAATGGGCAATAATAATTAAATGTAGTCAAATACTCCAACAGCTACTGGTTGTGCTTATTGCCAATGCATTAAATGTTATAGGCCCCTATGTATGAGTTTTCTCTCCAGTTATCACTCTAATCACCTTGATCTAGTCAGCCCAACATTTTAAAAGCATTATTCATAATACAAGGAAATGCAATCAGAATATCATATTTCAACAGAGTGTGCTGCATAAAGAATGTAAACAGGGTTTGCACTAGACAGGTTCAATTTCCTTCAAACTGAAACAATGAGGATGGGTGGTTTTTGGGACTGACAGGGTGACCAAAATTGAGTTCTTGTGAATGGGACAAAAGAGGTTACACATCTCTCTTTTATGTTCTATAATGGAAACAAGGATTACTGTAAGCTATACTTCTCCACTTCAAAGGTTGTGTTTGCACTTGGCAGGAAAAACCTACACCAATTCATGAGCCCAAAACTGAATTCCACATGGCAGATGGGGCACACTTTCCAAGCTAAGTGGTGACCACAGAAAGTGCTCTTATATCCAGGGTCTCAGTGCACTTCTTCTCAACAAGGTAACTTGTGCCTTTTAAAATAACTCTGGAGAAACAATTTCATTGCTCCCTTTCTGCCGCACTGCAGCGCCTCAAAATCTGCATACTGATACACAAAGTAAAAGGTACTCTGCTCTCCAGACATAATCCAGGGATGTAAAATGAATGGCTTCAAAACCTGCCAGTCCCATGAGATTTGAATACAAATAATAAATGCATTTTACAGGCTTTCAATGAATTTATATGTAGGTAACAAATAACATAAGGCCCAATACCTGTGCGTCTACTCAGAAGTAAGTCTTATTCAGTTCAATGGGACTTACTCCCATATAAGTGTGCATATCGTTTGCACACAGCAAAACACTTCCTGACTTGGCCTTTTTCAAGTATGCTTGACATTCATGCAGATTAAGCGGCTCAAATTGCCATGGGTGAACAGAGAAATAAAGCTTGCATCAAGACCTCCAACTGATGGTATAGTATTCATGAGAAAGCATACTTTAGATTATGGTTATAAATATTCTTGTAATTTTGCTTTCATGCAACTTACAACACAATCTATGCACATTTACTTAGACATAAGCCCCATTAAATGCAATGGGTCTCAGGAATGTGTGGTTAGGTTAGCCACAAGTCACAAAAGAACATATCCTAATAATAAACTGAGTAACTTCAAGCAGCAGAGAACAGGCCTAGCAGAAGGAAAAACCACCTGGAAAATAAATCAATTTCCTGGGTGTGTAACCTGCAACAAAACAAAACTCACAACTGGATAGTACTTTATCAATAGGCAACAAAGGTACTTTTTAGTATGATACAGTGCATTTCCTATGCATCCAGCACTTCAAATATAACAGTCCAATATCTTGGAGATCATTGATAAATCACAAGAAAAGGCAGGAATGACCATTATCAATAATGCTTATGCCAAAAACCATTTTTCAAACCTATCTAGACTTTGGAGGCTAATCTAAAAGAGAAAGAAATCAGAATGCTGCATTTATCTCCATATGCTTCACTCATAATCAAAACTGTACATTTAAAAATTGAAGCAAACATTTTTTAAAAACATCGTTTTAAAAATTAAAAACTTTCTACTATTTTAGCAAGTTCTAAACTTCTGTTTATTGCCACCTGTGCTATACCCTTTAGTGGCAGTCTGATACATCCATCAACAGAATTTTATTTTCCAACTCACTTTCAGAAGCATGTGCTCCCTCAAACCTGACAGAGAATGTCAAAGACTCGTACTGTTCAATTGTGAAATATTCTCGGAGTTGAACAGTATTGTTTCTCTAGAGCTTTCATTAACATAGCAACCTTGCATGCATAAAATCACTTAAATCTCTCCTAATACCTCCTACAAAATATCAAATGCATTTTCAGGAATATCAATACCACGGATCATCATCATAATCTCTCTTCCTTTACCTCTAATTATAAATATTTTTCCCTGTCCCTTGCATCTTTAGAGAATAATTTGAGACTGAAACCATATCCCTTTTTGCAACTGGCTATTCTCCACTGCAAACAAGTTGAACTGTCTTTCTGACAATGTGTCTTTTGTTCCGTAAGCATTCCTTCTACTACCCAGTAAAGAACACTTGTATTTATAACCTGGGACATTCCATTTCCAACCTCAAGGTCACTATAAAGAAAAAATGGTTAAGGGATAGACTGTGAGGCTGCAGAACTAGAGCTTGCCAACGAATAGGACACCGTTTCATCCAACTTAATTGTAGCCTATTTTGTTTAGGTTAATATTGGCCAGTCATATACACCTACAGGCTGGCTGAGTCCTATTGACTGAGAGCCTAATCCTATGCGTGTCTACTTACTCCCATATACAGTAGTCAATGAAGCTTACTCCCAGATAAGTGTGGATAGGACTGCAGCCTGAATCTCATTGACTGACTAATGAATTGTTGCTTTCATTCAGTATGCTTTCATTATTTTTAAGGTGATTTTACATATCATGCAGAAGCAAACCTGGGTTTGCCACTGACAGTACACTTTAGCGTGGCATGCATGGTCAAAACAAAAATACAACCTGGATTGCATGCGTTTGCAAACATATTTGTCAGATTCACACTCTACATACCAGGCAGGTATACTGAGAAAGCTTGGGTGTACATTTCATACATTATACCCATCAACCCACACCCCGTCTTCAATGTCCATGTCAGTAAATATAGTTTTACTGAAACTATCGTAAATATAATTATGATACATAAATATAGTTTTATATAAACTCGTAAATACAGTAAATATATTTTTGTAACTATAGTTCTGCAAAACCTTGGAAATATAGTTTTGCTTATGAAATTTCATGCCACAATTTTTTAGCCCTCAGCGCCATAAGATGCTTCTGATTTTGCTACAAAATGGCTATTTTTACTAGTATTTTTCATGAAGTTTTCCATGCCCAATGCTTCTAAAGCAGTCAATTGTAATGAAGTTGAAGAGTCCCTATGTCGAAAGATCTCAAATTTTAGTCCAAAGCTAAAATTTAGCCATTACCTGCCTGGGATTAGGATATTTTGATTCTCATTTGGCAGTGCATTTATTGCATATTATTTTGTAAGATTACAGTGAAAACAATCTGAACACTCCTCATCCATTTTTGCATTTTGAAATTAGACTGCTATAGGTTCATTTACTTCCTCCCTTTTTGAAATTCAAGTTCTACAGTTGTACTGTAGGTTGCAACCAACTCTTGTTGTGTGTAGGTTGTACATGGGGAACACACAACATCCACTAGTCAGCTGCAGACCTGATGAAGCGGCATTCTCCACCACCACCACCACCTCATGAACTTTTCCCTGCCTTTTCCCATCCTCACTTCCTACTTTTTCACCTATATACATGTGGACATGTGTATAATTATTATTGATCAGAACCACAATACATTAACTAACTACTCTGAAAGAGTCACCTTTTGATTAACCAATTTGTCACATACAGGCATGGCCCAGTATCCGCTGAGGTTCTGTTCCGGGACCCCCCCCCACCCCCAGTAGATACCTGAATTTATGGATACTGGGGACACCTTTTTAACGATGGGGGAACATCAGTGGTTATACTGCAACAAGGTAAAAAAGAGATACATTAAATGTTCCCCTATCTTTTTAATAGATGTCCCAGTATCCATGGTATCTATGAATAACTGAAACCACAGATACCAGGGCACACCTGTACACTGTAATTGTCACTTGCCAAATCTTTAATGTTCCTTCTGAGAATCTTCATGATTCTCACCAATCAACAAGCACTTATGTTCATTACTTGTATGCATTTCCGGTCAAACCTTATCCCCAATCCCTTCCATTTCCCTTATGCAGTTTGAGCTCATTTGCTTCTTTCATAAGAATGGGCTCAGGGCACAAGAGTCCTTTCTAATGGAAAAGCCATAAGCAGCCATGTTAGTCCACTGGACTAAAATCGAGAAGCCGTAACACCACCATTATTAGGACCCACTAAAATCTCATGAAGCCTTCAGTGAGCTTCCTTATCAAAGAAAAATACCCAATACCTTCCAAATAAAGGTATGCGTGAGCCCTCTTTATCTGTGGGTTAGAAACCCTTGGATTTGACTCGGAGCAGGTTCTGAACCCGTGCTGGAGGGTCTCACCTGGCCTCCCAGACACAACCAGAAGCGCCTTCCTGCCCAGGAGGCTTCCTGAGACCCAGGAAGGGCATGCACAGCTTTCTCCAGCCTCAGAAGGCTTTCCGGAGGCATGAGAAAAGCACTTCCGTTTTTTGCAAAAACCAGAAGTGCCTTTCTAAGGCCTCTAGAGGGCCTTCTAAGGCCCGGGAAAGCTGCACACAGAAAGCCTCCTGGATGCGGGAGATAGACACCACCCACAGTTTCAATTATCCATGGGTTTCAGTATCCAAGCAGGGTTGAGAAATAGATACCCCATGGATACTGAGGTCCAATTGAATTATTCTACTTGATCTCTAGCATGGACGTATTTGTGTTTACCTTTAGGGTTCTACCTTCAAGTACCTGAAAATTCTTCATAGGTCACCCAAGGCATGATGCAGAACTCTGACTAGGCATATTAGCACATGGTAGGCAAGGTTCTTACCATAGGCTTCTGTGAAGACCAAGAAGATATGGATACGCAGAATACACGTAAGACAGCAAACAATTTGTCAAAGGTGCCAAATTGGAGTGAAGAGATAAAACACAAGTTATTGCCAAACTACAGCCAGTTAAAACAGTAACCACATCTATCGTCAACACCATCCTTAAACTGTATGTCACAGATTTCTTCTGAATTTCAATAAATAAGATATTGCTCTTCATATGTGCACCAGACAAGATAAGCTTTATTTACTTTTATCTTGAAACTGCTACGAAAAGAACTAAACTGAAAATAAATAAATTTAGGGAAACTGCTACTTTTAGATATGCACTAATTTTCACTTATATCAATTGTGTATGCTTTTACAACAACAAAAAGCCCTTTTCTACAAGCCCTTTACGGGGGGGGGGGGTGCGTGCATGCGTGCGTGCGTTTAAGTTGTGGATTGTGTGTATATAAACTACATGAGGTGAGCCACAAAGAGTTGATTCTCCAAGATAATTTTCTCAGCTACGACATAATTATCTCACATAAATCTCAGCTATGATTTAAATGGTCTACAGAAAGTAAAACTTGTGGGGAAGACTAGAGCCTAGATGAACAGATATAAAATGTTAAAACACAATGCTGTGAACTTTCAGCACATCTTTTACAGACGTTTATATTTCTTCTAGGACGAAGGATCAAGAGGTAAAAGACGGAGTCTTCACTTTAAAGAAAAACATCACTAACAGGTGACAGACAGTTCATGTCCATAGTCAAGCAGTCCAAAGAACAAGGGACCTAATGAACACCCAATTCAGTTAACACAGTGTGCCAGTTGTGTCAATTATAACCATGTGGATGAAGCAAAATAGCCTCAAATAACTGGGCACTGAGAATGATTATGGACAAGAAGAGCTTGTTACATGCAAGTAAACCTTTCGATCACGACACCTGCAGTGCAATCCTATGCATGTCTTCTCAGAAATAAGCCCTATTTAGATCCATCTGGAACTTACTCCTAGATAAGCGTGTACAGGATTGCAGATTTAGACTCTGTCCTAAAAGGAAACTTGGATTCACCTGCAGTTATTGCTATTCCGTTATTTAATTATGTTGTTATACATTATTTGCATTTGCAAGTAGGGCTTCTGTAGAACCGTTAACTACCTTTCCATTTTACCCAATGAAAAAGTGTAATTATGGTAATATTCACAACAACAAATAGAAGATGGGACCCATCAACACCTTTCACTAAATACCCCCCTGCTACGTAAAAGGTAAGGGAGACTGGTTAGTTTTTTGTTTTGCTCCTGAACACTACTTCCTCAGTCCCGCACAGTTCTGTGACATGACTGTGCACAGACAAGACTTGTTGGCAACAGTGGGGTATGCCACATCCAGTACCCCCTTGTCAGGAAGCCCCTTTCCCCCACTTTGTAAAGTCACTACCTTGAACCAAGTTGAACAAGGCTTTCAAGCAAGCATAGCTGGGATTTTCTCATGGTTACCCAGCCCTGGCTTTGGTTCTGCTGGAACAAGGTGGCAATCACCCTAAGAGGGCTTAGCCCCAGAAACAGTTTAATGAGAGGGCTCACCCTTGGGGCCAGTGAACTATTTATTGACTATATCCCCGAACATGTGCCTATCTAGCACTACTGAATAACCAGCTACCCCACATGCATTTGGAACTAGGAAGAAGGTCAGATAAGGTGGCAACTGTGACTTCCAGGTGAGGTTTGGATATCTGATGAAACCAACTAAACAGAGCAGTAGTCCTAGTCTGAAACCCACTTCCCTATACACCTTCTCAGAGTTAAATGCATCCAGTTGTTGAGTAATATTCCAACGGCCTGCCTCAACGGTGGAATAGCTGACTTGGCCACTTACATGACAGCCCTCATTGGCAGAGATTTCTATGACTTGTGGAAAACCTGGGACAGATGAACCAAGAGGACAGTCGAGCGTTAGCAGCTACTCCACCTCCTGTTAACATTCACATAGCTTGTGCCAGGCATTTGACAATTTTCCTGATTTCCTCTCCATCTTGACCTACTGTGGTTAAACCATGACAGGGAAATTCTGTACTCAGCCACAAAACCAAGTTTTTCAAGATGGAATGCTACTTAAGTCCTCTCAACTGGGATCCACAAATCACTAAGAACCAATCATTCACCTGAAGGCTACTGATAGGGGAAGGCAAAGAGTGCTTGGAAGCCTTTTTCAAGTGACTGATTCCTGTTAGTCAAAAAGACAAGCAAAGGAACAGCAAAAACTATACCCAAGTGGCATGCACCAGAACTACTGCGGGACACAAAGCATGCACAGCAAAGTACTTCTATTTTGTGGTATTTTCTCTCTTCCTCATGTCCAATTTAACTCTACAAAGTCAGCAGTAGTCAAATAAAAGAAGCAACCTTTTAACACTGGCATTTAGGGAGAAATACTAGCAAAATGCAGGAAGTACAAATAATAATGCTGATACAACTTTTGAGATTTTAACTTTTCAAGTCAAAATCTAGTTTAACTGCAGAATTCTAAAGATATTATACAGCAGTGAGAAATAAAAAACAAGTAAAAATGAATAGAGGCTATGTTCACTATGTATAAAAGGCTATGTCCATTAAACACTAAGGGGGGAAATACTCAAAATATGTTTTCTAGGACACAGATAAGAATAGTTTTGACCAATTTGTACTTTTGACGTTAGACCCAGTTAGACCCACTGCAGAAGTCAGAGGTTTCTACATAAGCTTGACAGAAAAGCCCCTTCTAGGTGTAACTGCAATGCAATGCCCAGACCTTTTTGCTCAGTACCTGCAGCAAGCAGGTACAAGAGTAAAGAAACAGTTACTGAGATTTGACTAAGGAACAGATGGCAAAAACTATATGCCCACCTCTGCCAAGAATGCATTTGCAGTACTAAAATCTCCTCCCTCTACTTCTTGGGCAACCATGGCTTCCAGGAATGGCATAGAGTTGAAGAAATGAGCTAAGAAACAAGCACAGCAAGATGATCTGCTTTTGTCTCAAGCTGGAAAAACAAAACTTATACTCACTCAAGGTGAGACAGGCCAGGATAAAACAAAGACTTGATTTTTTTCCCCTAAAAACAATTAGTGATACACTGCCAAATGGAAACATTTCCATACCATCTAGACCAAAAAGCACATCTGAAAACAATGCAAAGCTTTTTCTTTCTGAAATAATCTGAACATAAAATCAACAGGTCTTAACACAATATTCTCCTGACTTCTTAAAACGTACATTACTAGGATAGCAGTCTAAGTTTTTACTGAAATATTGGTGGTGGTGGTATTCTGACTATGAAATGAAGAACAAATAACTCAACTACAGATTTTATGATATCAAGGCAGCAGATTACATCTCATTTGGCACCAAAAAAAGTGCAGAAAGAATTTCAAAAACAAGGAAAGACATACAACTGCACTGCAGACAGTCACAAGACTTTCTACAGCCAAGAAGAGGCAGTAGAAATGGTTTTCTAATATTGAACTACAGAAAGCGTATCAATTGAATATTGGGCTCAGCCAGATACTAGCACATGAGGAAACAGCAGAATCTACAAACAGGCATATATTCTTCCTTATTGTAAGAACTGGCTGATTTTAGAGTCAAGTCTACCCACACTGCACTTCACTGTCAGAAACACACTAAGCATAGATAATGGTAATCTATAGGTTGCAAGGTGATATCTGGTTGTTGTTCTTTTGTTTGTTTGTTTTTGTTTTGTAGCCCTTACTGAACACAACAATGTGTTTGGTTGCGTGGTATAGACATTGACATACCTTCAGTGGTTAATAGGGATGAAGGTGGGGGAGACAACTAATATTGAAAAAATTAATTCTCTAGTTTTCACTAGCACTTCAACAAATGACTTCAAACACTTACCAGAACTCAAAAGTTGTTTTCTGCATGTTGCTACAGCAAATTTCAAAATGAGCATACAGTAATACGACCAAGTCTTAAAAGGTATTGTCAACGCTTTCCTAAAAGTGAAAGCTAAAGACTTAGCACGTAGCAGCCAGAGTGAGTTTTCATTTCTTACCTGATCTTCCTCTTCATCCTCCTCATCTTCTGCTAAGCGCTGCCTGCCTACTTCGTACAGCCTGCAAACTGTATCCATGTTCATGGCATCCATGCTGCCCTGGTTCTGAAAAAGAAACCACCACCACCCCAACTTGGTGGGTTACCTTTCAGATAAAACTGTTGTGCTGACTTTCATGCAACCCCACCATCTCTATGATCATCTCCATCCCCTCTTACACATACAAGCTTGCCAGCAACTACCAACAACTTATTACCCTGTTTGGAAAGAAAAGTTGCATAACCAATACCAGCACTTGCATTTTTCTTTATTCAATAATCACATTTACCTCAATTACTGCCAAATAATAGTCCTTCGAGTCTGTACATAAATCAAAGATGTTCCTTTTTACATCAATAGTGGCTGCAAGAGAACACATCAAAATAAACAGTAGCCTGCATTCTTTCATTAACATCTAGCAAAGACAAAAGGTGTTTCCTGTTTTATTACTGCTATCCAAACAGAGAGCTATTTTGGGAAGGTTTTTAGACAAGTCAAAGTTGAGCTCTGAAGAACAGGTAGCATGAAATACGTAGGAATTTTTCCAGAACGTTCAAAAGAATGTTTTAGGGGTCGCAAACTAACAATATGCAAATGTATTTGCTAAATGTAATTTCAGGGAGATGCAACTAGGATCTTTACCAATTGGTTTGTAGTCTGTTGCATTGAATGTTCTGAAAGATGACCCAAAAGGGCTTCGCATCCTCTCTTCCAACAGGTCGTCTTCATCATCAGCTTGTAACATAGCTGGATCAAGGAAGAAACAATTTGTGAGCAAATGGTTGTTCTAAAATAGTATCAACTGACACAGTAAAAAAAACTATATGCAATGCTGAATTTTTTTTAAAAAAATTTATTTTATTTATAGGTGATGGGGTGGGAAATAGGGACATACATTAGGTAAGGAAAAAACACAGGTTACATACATACAAGGAGAAACAGCTGGTCTGCAGCATTTTATATCTTCTTAATTACTCGAATTACTTCAATTCCTGTAATTACTGAGTTCATCTTTACATATTTCAAGATTTCTAATTATCTATCCAGTCATAAAATTCTGAAATATTGAGTGAAGCAATTACTCTTAATACTCACAATACAGACAGGTCAAAGACAAGCAGATATTCATTTTCAGAATTTTATTCTTTTTAAAGAAAAAATTTTATTCACTCATTACCAGAATATAAATGTAATCTATGTGGAGAATATGAGCCACCTACTGAATAATTTTGGGAGATTTTGAGTGGGGTGGTGGTAATACTTGAAGGCAAAAGAAGCTAAATATTACCAAGAAAATAGGCAAAAAAGGGACAGTTGACAAAATGAAGGAGGAGCATCAAGGTAAGACAACATTCTGGAAAAGGAAATAGGTAGAGGTGTTTGAAAACAGTGCTATTTACTTTACTCAGAGGTAAGTTTATAGTGTTCAGTAAGACTAAGGCTGCCACACATGTACCTGGAAGTAAGTCCCACTGAACTCAGTGAGTTGATGTGAGTAGAGATGGATAGGATTGCACTGCTAGGCTGTAATCCTGTCTTACTCACTGGAAACAAACGCCTCTAGAAACAGGGCATCAGAGTGAAAATGGAAGGAACAGGAAGTGGAGCAACCAAATCAAGTATGATGCATGCAGAGTTGCTACCCATTCTGAGTTTCTGCAAGAACCAACAAATTTTCTAGGTAGATTCAATCCACATGTCTGAAATCCAAATGAGGACTTTGTATACCATGCTGCTTTGTGTCAGAATCACAACGTATTTAGTCATAAAGTTTTTCTTGTTGTGTTCTCTTATATAAAGACAAATAACTCAACTCTCACTGACAGCATAAAGGACTGAAATAGCAATGCTATTAATAGGCATCTTACCTCCATACATAACTGTTCCGGTGTGGTTGAAGACTACACGGCACTGGTCCAAGGCTGGCACTGTGTGCAGCAAGTGGAATGTTCGCAAGTCCCACTGAGGAGGATGTTATGGAAGATTCCACACAACTGTCTATCACCAAATTTATTACAATTGTGAATAGTATACCAAGGACAACAGATGTACTCTTGGTAACTGTTGCAAAACATGCCTGCAGCAGTTCTCTCCTGGAACCCCAACTGTTACAGAACACAGCGGCAAACTTTCTAACTAGTGTTAGGAGGCAGGCACAGAACAAGCTATACTGCAGTAACACCAGCAACTCGTGTGCTTCCAGTTTTAACATCACGACACTGCTTTGAGCCTTTCAAAGATAATTTACAACCAGGGATCCTCAAACATTAAGGAACTTTTCATATTAATCCACGAACCAATTCAGGGACAGGCAGTCAGCTCCGCTATCTGTACCCTCTAACAGGTTAAGACAATAGCAACTATGAATCAAGCCTTTTCAACAAAAGCGCCAGAACTTTGGAACCTTCTCCCAGAGGAGTTACTTCTTCTCTACTCCCCTTTCAAAAAGGCTAAAACACTTTTTGTTCCGTTAAGCCTTTGAGCAAAACTCAAAGCTCAAAACTCATTCTGCTCATTGTTTGATGTTTTAAAAATTCTGTTCTATTCCATATTTTTGTTGATTGTACAATGCTTTTATTTGAGGCTTTTGGAAGATTCTTTAAACCTTAAATTTTTAAGTGATTAAAATGTTTTTATACCAAACAAACCACCATCACTACTTTGAACAGAAGCACCTGAAACTGGCATTGCAATATTCAGTCAAAAAATGATCACTTCAAGCAGCTGTTACTATACTACTATGACTTGGTGAATCTTATCCCCTTATTTTCTTTCACAAAACAAAAATGTTACCCCAAATGCTGAAATCATTTGCTTATCATGCCAAGCTTTTTGAGATTCCCACATAAGTTACAGCTGAGTCAAAGAGGATACAATTTCTGTGTTCACGATGACTTCCAGTCCATTTGGATGGAAAACACCACTGATGGTCATATTGAATTTGTCAAACTTGTGTATAGCTTGTGCAGAGCGAACATCCCAAAGGACACCATCATTTAAGACAAGGTCATCTGTGGGGTTAAAGGTGGCACAATTCTTCTTGTAGTTGTTGGCAAGATCTGGGTTAAACAGAGTCAACAGCTTGTTGCCAGTCTGAATATCATATATCTTTTAGATCAAAAAGAAGAAAAAGATTAGTCAAGATGTGTAAGTTGATGGTATCTAAGGAAAGAGAGACACATGCAATCACTTCCAAAACCATTCGTTGTGGATGACTATCTCCTTTTTTGGTTTGCTTGCTTTCCTTTAAGAATGAGTTTATAATTTATTTACTAGTGCGTTCTCAGTGTGCAATGTACAGAAACCATTACAAGACACTCCCTGCAGTAGAGAAAAATAAAATGCACAATATGGTATGAAATCTAATCTTAGTAAGATGGTTACTGAGTAATTTTGCCTCTCTAAGGAAATAAGGAGTACTGGGGTAATGAAGAGCCAACCGAAAAGGATTTCATGGAACACATAGCAGAAAAAGGCTTATGGAATGAGAAGTCAGCATTCCTGGAAAATTATATATATATAATGTTTTTCAGGTTTTTATAGGACTCATTTCCTTTAAAAACTATTTTCATATGGATGCCTTACTGGGAAACAAGCCAATTATTCATAGAATTTGACTTTGTTTCTTTTACCCTTTTCTCAGATATATTTCATTTAAAATACCCTCTTAAAACACTGATTTGCCTTTGAAACTTCTGCTGAAGCTAAGAATAAACACATTTAACCTATAACTTCACAAATGACTAGATCACGAGTGGCGATCAGGTTTCCCTCAAAGGAACAGTAAGGGAGCATAAAAACATACTTTGTTTAAACACAAATTTATATGGAAATCAACACAAGGGCAAGGAAAGGTATAACACATTTGAATAGGTTTATGCTTTGACACAACATTTGTTTCCTCAAAATTATAAAAAAAAATCCCTTATATTAACCTCTGCTTGACACTGTCATCCACAGATTGCACTGAACTCTCCAGAATAAGGAAACATTAAAAAATTTTATATTAGTCAAACAGAAAAATTCATCTGATCAGTGGCGTCACTAGGGATTGCGTCACCCAGTGCGGAAGGTCAGTGCATCACCCCTACGACAGACCTCCTCCTGTACCAAACCATACTATACAGAATTACAATAACATACATACGACCTAAATGCAGTGGCATCACTAACGTTTGTTTATTTAAATGTGTAACAATAAATCACGCAACAAATCAGTAATGCACAAAACTAAATAAGAGTTCTAGCATTCAGTGGCGGTCCTATCATTATGCGGGGGGGGGGGGAACTGCCCCCAGGTGGTGCCTGTCATATGCTGAAAGTGTTCTGAGAGAATTAAATAGAAATGCCTGTAAATAATACTTCCAGTTTTGGTTCTCCGCTGTGTCATAACACCACCTCACTGGCACTCAGAACAATCGGTTTCTTTGGTCAGCTTTGAGTTAAAGAAATCCATTTTTTGTTGCAGAAGGCAGTTGTGTTTTATTTTTCTGGTATTTTGTCTACAACTTTTGATAGAATACAGATATTTTAAGACGGTTTGTTTCATTGCATTCTGCTGTCTATTCCACATTGATTGATATATAACATGATGGTATTTATTTGAAACTACCAAAACTTTTATCATTTTGGACAGTAATTGAGACCCCTTCCCCGAGTGCCGGCAACCCCCGCACTTCCCTAGCAACACCACTGCCACTGATTTAATTTCAGTTGGAGCTAGCATAACAAAAATTAATTCCGCAGATTACCTCCATAAATTTCTCAAATCAGTTAGCAAGCATTTATTGACATGATTAAAGTAATGTAAGTATTTTTTAAAAAATTCCAGGTGAATGTGTTGTAGGAAATATCGCAGAAAAATTCCCTCATAATGTTATCAACTAAGAGGGACATTACCCATGCCCAGTGAACAGGAAGAGTCATATCTTAAGGGAAGAAGTTAAGCCATTTGGCATTCATGTGCTTGTGGCTAAAGGTCATGTAGTCTGGTCCCACTGAGCTTGTTCCATCAATGGATACTTTTGGATAGTGTCCCCTAGCTTTCTTGCTATCGTGTCTGTTGTAATCTCTAGATTTCTCTCATGCAAGATTGAAGCCAAAAGGAGAAGGGGGCGGCAGAGGATGAGATGATTAGAGTGTCACCGAAGCAATGAACATGGAGTTAGGCAAACTCCAAAAGCTAGTGGAAGACAGAAAGGCCTGGCGTGCTGTGGTCCATGAGGTCGCGAAGAGTCGGACATGACTTAGCGACTAAATAACACAACAACACAGATGACTGCTGGATTTCATTATAGTCTGGTTATAGTCCAGCATGTCAATTCATCAAACTCTTCCAGAATTAACCTTACCCTCTTCATTATGTTTTGAAGCTCCCCCCCCCCGCCGCCAAGATGCAGTAAGTGCTGGTCTTTAACATACCAACAAAAAAAAAATATCACTGACTTCTGAGTTTCCACAAGTGATACTTACATGTGCAATGTCCCCCTTTGTTCCAATGACCCTGTCCTGAGAGTGCTTGCTGAACTCCACATAATGGTCATCTGTGAAGGAATGCCTGCACAGGAGAATCAAATGTTGAATATGCAACAAATAATCACAGCAGAGCTTTTTCTCAATCATTGTGTGCACCTTTACTTAGTATTTTTCAATACATGACTGCACCAAAAATAAATAATATTCATTTCTGAGCTAATAGGAGAAGGCGGCCCCTCTCTCTACTGCAGTATCTACTGCAATAGATACCCACTGGAAGTTTCTCCACTTTTCCTACCTATCATCATCAAGATCTTGAATATATGTCTACAACGCACTTAAGTCCAGGACCATGAGATTATAGTTTCTTTAAAGACTGAGCGTTTAACGCCCTTTTCCATTCAGGGTAGTGACAAGACAGTAAAATGTGTACACACTTGATTTCAAAGACAGACTTCATCCTCCACAATGCAGAAAGAGGCTGACTCCATGTTGCAGATGTGAGCAAGAGAGAGCCGTCCTGTGATTTAGGGGAAACAGTACAGAGAAGCAAGAGTGTATTACTGTTACACGTGGACATACTTCTTTGTAGCATGATACCAGGAAAAACTACCTCTCGTTTTATTTTGAAAAGAAGAACAGCTGGCCATACAGTTAATTGAGCCAGAACTTAAGTAAAATGTTGATAGATAGCAATACTGCCAATCTAAGGGCTAATATGGCCAAGTTAACATGCAAGTAAATACAATTAGAGCTAGCATAAAGAAAATTAATACCATAGATTATCTCTTTTAAAACCGCCACCAATTTCCACATGGTATGGTTGCATAAAATGGCTATTAAGCTGCCTTGAGTGGAAATTAAGAACTGTGCACAGCAACATAGGGAGGTATGGCTTTTACATGAGCAGTTTAGAACTTTGACAACTGCCAGCTAAAAAAAGGTATCCTACGTCCAGTGACCTGCCACTGACCTGCCACGAGAGTGTGTGGAAAATGAGCAGTTTCTAGGTCTTTCAAATAGGGGTGGCGATGCATGTTTTCTATAGCCAATCTTGTTTTTGTCTTCAAACACTTCCACTTAAATTTTTTTCCCACTTGAAAAGTATTTGGTGACAGTTCTCCACAATGTTTCTCCACTGGTGACAGTTCTCCACTGTCCACAATTTGGTGACAGTTCTCCACAGTGTCTTTTCTCTTAAAGACACACACTACGCACAGGAACACAACTCCCTCCCAATTATCCTCTATCTACACACTTCAGATTCATCTCTTTTCTGTTGCTCTTAAAGGTTACTAAGCTGAAGATGTTGACAAGTAGCAATTTGTCCATTCCCCACCCCACAGTATAGTTTCATATAACTTGCAGCTGCTTATCTGGTTATTTAGATACCTGTAGCAAATCACATAAAGCAATGACTGTATTACATGGGCCCATCTGATTACATGGGCCAAAACAATATATTCACCAAAACATCTGGCCTACTGCTGAATCCTATGCTCACTCTCTTGGAAGTAATTTCCACCGAAATCAGTGGCACTAACCTCTAGGTAGGCAGATAGGACTGTAGTGTATAAGAGAGTTGAAATACCACTACAGTCCAATTGAATGTCAAATGTGTCCATCTGAGAAGAATATTATATACCACACTTGCACAATGTCGCTTTCACATGGATACAGAGTGGCTGTATTCTATTTTATAGTTTGAAACTGTTTGTTTCTGGGTGAGCTCTGCTGCTTCTCAGGGAGTACAATCCTAATTTAGAGTTTGGCCAGCACAAGGGACACCATTAAGTGTGTTTGGACCACTCTTGGAGTCAGAGAGGCCAGCATACAGACATGTGCCATCCTCCCTGACACCAAGAGTGGTCCAAACGCGCTTTACTATGTCCCTTGTGCCGGCCAAACGTTGCTGGCCTAACTGTGCCGGTCTAACTCAAGGTTAGGATTGCGCTCAGGGAACTTGGCTAAGCCTCTGTGTCATTCGGTAAGACTAGAACAGGAACGCACAATACACATTCATATTCTGGATGCTTTTCTTACCCTGGATGTCTCAAGATGTGTGATGGCAGAGTTATGGCAATCATAACTGGCTTCCTCCTGCCCACTAAAGACATTATAAAGTTTCAATTGTCCTGTGCAGGTGCCCAACATCAGGAATCGCTCCCGGGCAGAGAATGCACAACACGTAAAACCACTTTCATCTTCATTTGCTTCCCGGAACACAGAAATTGGACGAAACCTGGGAAACAAAAGAGCAAGTGAATAAGAAAGTGAACCTCAAGAGCAACAGCCACACACAGCTGAACCTTAAAACAGATCTGAAGTCATTGCCAGGGGGGAAGTCATTCTGTTTTCTTCTCAAAGTGAGACAAGTTTCTGTATGATGTTTCAAACACAGAAGATGCTACAGATAACTATCAGTACAGAAAAACAAGAAAACGACATCTTCCTACTACTCACTATGAAAGCACAGTTTTGATCAAACTGCAGCCAGATTTGTGTCCACTTGTGCATCAGTTTTTTTTTAGATGGATTGGCCAAAAGAAAATCCAGAAAAATATTGCCCTTACCTGCTGAATATAAGGTGTCTATCAAAGCATCCACCATCCACCCCGCCATACTTTGGAAAGGCTGCCCTGCGAGTCAGCCGCGAGGTAAAGTTAGTTGGCGCTTGGCGCCTCTGTTTTGGCTCAGGACACTGATGGGGTGTAAAAAGAGAGAAAGGGGGGCACGTGGCCACCGGGTTCTTGCAGCGAGCATGCTGCTCCCTAAGGTACTCTGTGATTATACTGTCCAGCGTGGGAGGGGAAGGGAGGTGCCTATCCAGCTGCTTTTTGATAGCTGGGCTCTGACTGTAGGCTCCATGATCTGATTTTTGTCGCAGCACTCTGATTTTCCTGCCATTGCAAGGAGATGGCCTCTCTCGGATGAAGCTAATCCTGCCGATCACAGGGGAGTTGCTGGTCTGAGATGGGCCTGGGAGTACAAGTGAGCCCTGGGAGGCAGTCTGCTTAGGCTGGGCATGGACAGAGGCAGCAGTGGAACCAACAGAAGGATGGTTAGTCAACCGGGCTGAAATGCCGTTTGCGATACGAGGGGTACGAGGCAAGGACACAGGAGAGGCGGCAGCAGTAAGAGGGGTGAAGGCAGAAGAATGAGAAGCTGCAGTCATAGGTAGATCCGCCTCCTTTGTAAGGACAGTAGCAGTCTCTCCTAGTCCTTTAGAGATGAGATGGTTCCTGATCAAAAGCAGCAGCTCCTTCTCAGGAAATGAAATCCTTGATTGAGCCACCACATCTGCTTTCTGCAGTCGAGCCAGGGAAACGTCTGTCCCAATCAGCAGCGGCTTTCCCGAAACACGCTCTATCAGCTCAGCTGCATACTTGCAGAACTTAACGTGCTCACTCCGCTTGTCTTGAAGCACAGGCTCCTTCATCAGTTGCTGGATCTGGCAACTGCTGAAAAGGGGCAATTTGCTGATGATCTGGCGGACCGTACTGCTCCGTGACAGCCCAACCAAGGCTTTGCAGGCCAGTGCTCGGATCTGGTCTGCATCAGTAATGGGCATCTTTACAGAGAGCAATGACAAAAGCACTTTGATGCCATTGTTGGACTGCACCACATCCCACATCTTGGCCAATGTGTGCTCACTGCTTCTGCCTGCCTGGGGGAGCTTCCGCCGTGGGGTACCAGAAATGAATTTGCCAATGCTGGAGATGCGATTGTCTGGGCCACAGACACAGTTAATGATTATTTGAAGGGCTGATTTCTGGATCTCGGCATCATGAATGAAGAATTCACCTTCAGCAACTCCCAAGATGATGCTGATACCTAACACAAAGAAAGCCATTTTAGTGATTTACTAAGCCAATCCAAGCGTAACACAGATTGTTAGTAGGCAGGGTAGATCAATTTTTACATTTTAGGAATGCCATGAAATTGCTCCCTTGTGGTTTCACCAAACGCTCAATAAGAATTACAACTACCAAAGTACAGCTGATGGGGGAAATAAAATCAAGAGGGACTAACATAATGCATAAACTAATAATGAGATTATTTCTCATGCAAGTAGTATACTTTTAAACCCGAGATGGTCAACCCTCTCACATCATCTCTATCATTTCAACACTACAAAATGGTGTGCAATGGGGGGGGGGAGACAGCAAAGCAGTAACTACAATACACCCACAACATAAGAATAAGCTTACAAAGCAACTTTAGAGAACACATATACAAACTCCGAACTTCGTTCTGACCTCCCTTTGGTTCTTTCAAAAAACCCTTCATTAATTATGTCAACACTTAATAGCACCTCCACTGCAGTGATTCATAGTAATACCCAGTAACAAGACCAGCAACACTTATTTCAGGTCCATTGCTGGTTTTCAGCCAGACAATTCAAAGGAGTGTAGGTACCAGAGAATTAATCTTATGTCATCATTACAGAAATTGTTTAACAAAGATTAAAACAGAAGGAAGCAAGGATGAAGAATGGGTATGTTTTAACCGAAGTGTGGAACTATTCCCCAGATTTTAAAAAAACCTTCTAAGATTCAGCATTGCTTTGATTAAAAGGTTTCCATCACTTTTATTTCTGCCTGATATGTATCAACAGATATTCTCAGACTAATGAAATGCTCTGGGGCCAGGAAAATCTGCAGCCTGTCCAGCATAAGGGTTCCAACCCATGTTTCACCCTGCTTGGCATTCCTTCCATGACATCTAGAGCCTTATAACTAGATAAAGCTAATTAATCTACAAATTATGGATCTCGAGTTCAGCCAAGAGGAGGAAATAAAATCAAGAATGGAAACTATCAAAGCAGTCATTCGTCTGGATCAGGAATGGCCAGTTTCATATGTGGTTGTATAGACCATCTTCAAGACTGACTGTCAGAATGAGAACAACATGCCACAGATCATTCAGTGTATACTTTAGCGAGACATTGATGTCATCCCAGTCATGCACGATTTATGACGCCTGATACTTACTCCCATTTAAGCAACTTATGAGACCCATTAACTTCACAAGTAAATAAAGACAACAGTTTTACATACCCACAGTGGAAACAGGCGATTCTGCCTCATCTAGGACATCCACTGACTCTGCTAACTGTAACTGGATTTTTGGAACCACAGTAAGGATGGCGAGGACATCCAAAGCATAACGAACTGTATCGTTCCTGGTAAACAGAATCAAACCACATATCATCCAAAGCGCAGTGAAACATTTTTACACATACATCTATATATATAAAAACGGACGTGTGTGTGTGTGTGTGTGTGTGTGTGTGTGTGTGTGTGTGTGTGGGTATGTATGTATGTTCCTTATACACGTCTCTGTGCCTTGACCCACGGCCACGAAACTTGGCACACACGTTCCTTGCAGCCTGGAAAAGAACACTGCAGGGGTCAGACCCCCCTACACCCCCCGGTTTTCGGGGAGGGGGCCCAGATCGTCGGGAACCAAGAGGATTGCATTGGGCTAGAGGTCTGCTGCCACCCTGTGGTCACAGACGATTCTGCAGGTTATGTGGGAGGGCTGAGCAGCTCAGCTACCAGACAGAGACAGAACAGAAAGTGAAACTAAACTGCTTTGCCTGCGTTGCCTGAGTGGCCCAGGGTGGAAAGCGCAGGATCCAGAGAGTTCCAGCACCCAGTCGGATCTGAGAGGGGCCTATGTCCAGGGAGCTAACTGGCCTGTTTCTCATACGTCAGGGCTATCCTGCCACAGGACCTGCAGACAGTAAGTGGGACCTTCAGATTGCTCTCTTAGTTGATTGTGTCCCTGTTTCCTCATTCATTTCACAGTGATAGTGTGCATTTTGGGTTCCAGGTCATCAATACTGTTTTACTTCAGGGACGAGTTCTATATGTCTATATCTGCATCGCACCATGTCATACTGTTGAGGGAGGTTTGTATATTTGTGTGTATGTTCCACCATTACTCTGGAACGCCTGGAACGATGTGCACCACACGTGGTACACTTATTCCTTACGATCTGGACAGATATACTGTGGGGGTAGGGCCCCCCTTACGCCCCCAGAGGTGGGGGTGCACTGTAGAACAAACGCATTCCTCCTCCTAATAGAGGCTGGGGATAATTTCTGCCCCCGGCAACGCCGGGTCACAAAAAGCTAGTTAGCTATAAAAACCATAATACCAATCTTTTTCCAAGTTCAAAAGAATACACTGTGCATACATGCGGACGGTTGCCTAGAAGAGCTGCCAGTCCCAGGTAAACACAAATTGCAAGGCTGCACTGTTCTCTCACCTGGCATAATACGTCTTCCAGCTGCATGCTACTGAAATAAGCAAGAGCATGAGAGGCACACAGGACAGCTTAAGAAAGACCTCTGCTGGATCCCAATACAGCTGGGCTGGCCCATATTCTATTAGAAACTCCATCATTTCTACAATCTGTTCATGAGTGTAGGAACAAGCCTGCAAGGAGAAAGAGATAATATTCAAGCTGTTTTATCACCTTCTTAAAAGTTAACTTTTGTCCCTTAGGGCACAATCCTAACTAGCTCTAGAATAGGCAGGCCAAACCAAGAAGAGTCCTGCTGGATCAGGCCAAAGGTCCATTTATTCCAGCTTCCTGTATCTCACAGCGGCCCACCAGGTGCCCCAGGGAGGCACGTGACAACAAGATGCTTGCATCCTGTTGCCACTCCCTTGCACCCGGTACTCTGAAGTAGCCTACTACTAATGTAAGGGAGGTTGCACAATCCATCATGGCCTATAGCCCACGATGGACTTCTCTTCCAGTAATCTGTCCAATACCCTCTTAAAGGCATCTAGGCCAGATGCCATCACCACCTCCTGTGGCAAAGAGTTCCACAGATTAACTACCCGCTGGGTAAAAAAGTACTTCCTTTTATCTGTTTTAACTCTCCCAATCCTCAGTTTTAGTGGCTGCCCCCTGGTCCTGGTGTTGTGAGAGAGGGAAAAGAACATCCCTCTATCGACTCTATCCCTTCCATGCATAATTTTGTATGTCTCAATCATGACCCCCCTCAGGCACCTTTTTTCTAGGCTGAAGAGCCCCAAACACTGCTGTCTTTCTTCATAAGGGAGGTGCCCCAGCCCCGTAATCATTTTCGTTGCTCTCTTTTGCACCTGTTCCATCTCCACTATGTCCTTTTTGAGGTGCAGCGACCAGAACTGTACACAATATTCCAGGTGTGGCCTTACCATCGATTTGTACAATGGCATGATAATATTGGCTGTTTTATTCTCAATCCCTTTTTTAATTACCCCAAGCATGGAATTGGCCTTCTCAATTGCTGCCGCACACTGGGTCAACACCTTCATTGAACTGTCCACCAGCACCCCAAGTGGTCACAGAGAGCTCAGAACCCATTAGCCTATAGGTGAAGTTTTTATTTTTTGCCCCAATGTGCATCACTTTACACTTGTCTATGTTGAAACGCATCTGCCATTTGGCTGCCCATTTCCCCAACTTGGAGAGATCCTTCTGGAATTGCCTGTGCAGTATCCAGTGCAAGGTAGGTGCCAGCTGGAGAGCAAATTGGAATAAGGAGATATTTTACTCTGTACTGTGCCCCAGCCACCCCATGGGGCTACTCACATCTGCACCAGTGATTTTGCAGGCACAAATTTGAGAGGCCCGTGTAATGCTGGTTGGGCCAGAGCCAGGGGTTAAGATCCAGCCTGCACTGTCATGGCCAGTCCCACCCTTCCCCAAGGCCTAATCTGCCTCCCAGTCCACCCTCGCCCAACCCAACCCCCCTCCCCGCCTCCATTCTGCCCTCCATTCTGCCCACCTCCAACTTCTCCCACCCCGTGCCAGCCTGCACAAGCAGGCACAAACTCATGGCATCCACTGCTGGATCTGGGCCCCTGTTGGGCCTCCGCAGGCCTCCTTATTGGCCTAGCTGACTCCTTTACAGCACATTTGCGACACCTGGAAAGCAGTGCAAGAAGCTATCTCAAGTGCCAGTTAGAACTGTGCTGCCCAAGTATTTTACACTCAAAAATGTCTGATCAACCTTTAACAAAACCATTCAAGCTAGCACACATTTTTAAAATACATTGTAAAAAAATGTAAAAATACATTTTTGAAAGTGACACCCAGCCCTACTGAGAGAAGCTCCACTAAGAGCACAAGACTGTACTCAGTCCGTGAGAATACCAAAGCGAACAGCAATAGCAAGATTCTTGTTCTGCAGGCAATTGTGCAATTGGTGAATAAAAAGCACCACTGTAAAAATCTCAAGATGACAGGAATTCATCCACCATTATAAAATGCACTACTCACCTTATATGGAGGCTGTGGATGGACTAGTATACCGCCTTCAGTGCGTTGGAGTGACTGCTTCACCTGTTCCACTTTGATGGCTAGGTGTGCCTCGAAGTACCTCCGCATGGCCATACAAGTGTGCTTCCCTGTTTGGCGGCTGGCAAAGATCTCATCATCACTCATCAGCGCCCCCTGATTTGCCAGGTTTAGAATGTCAAGAGTGCTAATCTACAAATGAAGAAGAAACCTCTTTTCCATCATTTTACTCCTCAGAAACACAGGCTCTAAAGATCCATCACCTTCCTCTAAAATTCAAATAAAAAAAATACATCCTTTCTTGGGAAGCACAACACCGGTAGTGCTGTTGGAACTTTGTTGTAGTGGAACTTTCAAACATACAGGCAGAGCACCCCTCACAAACACCACTATCTGTGGTTTAAAAAATTTACTTAAAATGTTTAGTAGACAACTGCAGCATGGAACAGCTATTACACAGGGCACCCTAGAAGAACCAAACCACGAAAAAGGCAGGTGAGCAGGGGAAGAGCATTATGCCACTGCAATCCACTTTACTGTCTGAATTCAATGCACTGACAAAGCTCTCTAGTTCTGGTGCTAGGAAGGGGCAAGAAACTACTTCAATACCCTGCTCATCTTGTACCAAAGAGACCCTGGCCTGAACACTCTATCCTTTCTAAGTAAGCAACAAAGGTTACCCCCGCCTTCATCAGCAGCACCAAGAAGCTCCTTGTGGACCTTTGAAATATAACATCCATACGTACCGCAGAACTAAATGCCCCAGAACATATCAGTGCCAGCAAAGGTCACATACAATGTGTAGCTCCCTGCTGCTGGATCTGTTTGTTCCATTGCAGAAAAGCAGTGCACCTGAATAAATGGCCAAAGAAAGGGAGTGCATACTACAATGCAGAAAATCCACAGCAGAACATCTGCCAACAGCACAGAAGAACCAAACTTTGCCTCTAATTTAACAATAAAGTAGAAGGTCTCTTTACACCTGCAATTATGAAACAAACTGCTGTAATACTTACCAAGTTAACTAGACGTCTTAAGCCGTCGTGCCTATCGAAGAGCTCTAAGACCGCACGGAATGAGAAGCAAATAGAGAAGAACATGGTAGCATGGCAGCAGCCTGAGGCATGAGAGCACTCCATCAACCACAAAGTGTAGTTCACAACATCAGATAACACGTTGTGGGGATGCATGCACACCTACAGAACAAGAAGATGTAATGACAATCCTGGCTTTCATTCATGGAAACACCACTCTAACAGTGCTGCTTTATCTCTTATCTAATGAATCCCAACAGTGATTGCTATAATTAGTATGTCATCTCAGGGCCCTTTCCTATCCAACCTTCCAGCAGCACTGCAGCCCTGAGGCAAGGGAACAAATGTTCCCTTACCTTGCAGAAGGCTTGATGACTACCCCTCCCAGCACAGGATGCAGAGCACACCCTATTAGCATGGCTGCATTAGTGCTGGAAACACTCCCTCAGCTACAGGCACCACAAGTATCTTGAGCTTTACATCAGAAAAAACTTTGTGATTATTTGTTAAAGTTGAAACTGAAAGCAACTGTAGCTGACATGTCTAAAACCAGGCATGCTTCATGCACTTATAATTTCATAAAACATGTGTGTTCTGTACCTGAAACCTAAGAACAAAAGGAACCAGTTACAAAGTCAGAAAAACACAAAATACATTTATGATGCAAAGAAAAGCACCACAGGAATCTTTGCAAGCCTCAAATTCACTTAAAGCTAAAGCTTTATACTGTATATGAACAAGGAAGAAAAACTGAATCTGTCTCCCTGACAGTAATGAGACAGACTGTGCAAAAATGAGAACCATACTGCGCTTTCAAGTCAGGGAGTATCTCTTTTATCAATAATCTGATTTCACTTTTCTGAATTAAGATAAATTCTGATAACCTACTGATATAAGACAAACCTTTACCCTTTTTAACCTTAAACCTTTTTAACAGTGACTATGTTAACAGGTTTAGAAAAGAACCATGTGGAAAAGCCAACAGGATGGAAAAGTTATAGATAATATGATAAGGATATTATGAAATACTTCCAACCATCATGTGAAAGATATGACCAGTCTATCCATATGGGAACCTGTAAAACACACACACACACACACTTCAAAATATTAAAACTTTGGCTAATAGAATGGGCTCTTACCCTTTCCATGGCATCTTGATTGTAAGACAAATAATATAAGCACATAGAGACACCTGTAGCTGCCATGGAGGGACGAGGAATCTCCAGTAGCTTCTGTACACCGCCATGGGCAACAAACTCTGTTGCAAACTTGTTGTGAAGCAGTAGTGATGCCAAGTGCTATGAACAGAAACTACAAGTTAAGATAGAAACCACCACCACACTTACAGCAGAGAGGCATATACGCAGACTGAATATGCAGAACATTCCAGATTTCAAAATACTGAATGCAACCGTTGGTGCAGTCTGTGCTTTCCGGGGTGAGGGAGGCCACTGGCTTTCCCCTTCTCGTTACCCCCTGCAAGGCCACCAGAACTGCCACTTGGCTCAATGGCACCTTCTGTGCAGCCAGAGGCCAGGGGATCGCAGTGCCCCATTTGCCTTAAACAATGACAGCAGGCACACAGAACAGTTTAGAAAAGTTTTAAAATGTGTTTGTGTGCCCCAGCATGCATTGTGCTATGCCAGCTGGCTCCCACTGGCATGCCAAAAAGTCAAAAGTTTTTTAAAAAGTCCTGTCAGCACTTGAAAAAACATTTTGGGGGTAATAGTTTTTCAAGTTTTTTGGAAGACTTCAGGTAGGGGTGCCCAATTTGTACTAAACTGTATCTTCTGATATATATTTGAAGAAGCTTTGCTCTGCACCAGTTAGTGTAGTGTTTGCCAAACTGTGGGTAGCAACCACCGGTGGGGGGGGACGACCTGATTGTTAGTGGATTGTGAAACTGACAAGCTGATAGCTGACAAAGCAAATCTATTGAGCCCTATGGAAAGTGAAACTGAGCTGCATATGCACGTTAACTCATGAGTAGGCAATTGTGCCTCAGTCCATTTCAAAAGGCAGGCCGAGGGGAATGCAACACCACCAGAATGATCCTGATCTGATGAACACAGGATCTTGAACACAAAGAACACTCAAGAAGTAAGTCCCTCCTCCCCAAGCTGACAAGGAAAATATATTGAGCCCTATGGAAAGTGTAACTGAGCCATGTATGCACATTTGCTCATAAGTAGGCAAAAGTGCTTTGGCTTCTATTGAAGGCCAGGGCAAAGAGGACCACAAGGTCACTTGAAAGGTCCCAATTCAATGAATGTGGAGCTTCACAAACAGTCCAGTAGGTGCCCACCACCATCACAGCAAAAAGGATAGAAACAGAGGCTTGAGCAGTTAGTAAAGAGGAAACTGGTTGTTGTTTTTTAGTCTCAAAAAGCTAAGTGGATCCTAATAGTTTCTTTTTAAAAAGTGGATCCCACTGCTAAAATGTTTGGACACCACCGAGGTAGTGTATTACAAATCCAATATACAGATCCAAAGTCAGTCTCTTCAAATGACTAAAACACAGCAAGCTCAATGCCACCAATAGCTCACTAGACAGTAGATCACAGTGCTGTTTACCTTCAGGGCTTCAAATGTGAGTAGGACATCATTGGTCCGTTTTAAATCAATATAGATCATCATCAGTTCTCTCGATCCAAGTTGCATGAAGATGGGCAGCAACTGATAAGAAAAGGAAAATATTTGTCCAACACGATTTTAGGGGTCTGTTTTCAGTGTTGGGTCTTTCCCCTTTCCCTAAATTTAAATGTAAGAAATTGTAAAAATCTGGAGCTCTGCTGAGTAACAACTACCGTGTATTTTCTTCCTGGCTTTTTTGGATCAAGGTGACCAGCCCAAATAAATGGATAAGTGTGGTTCCCGTTATTATATTCTGTTTATTATGGAGGAACATTTCCTAATCAAATCAAACAATAAATCAAGCTAACCATTTAATCCCAAACCTTCTTATACTTACAAGCCTTTTTATAAGATGCTCAGAGGACACACCTGACATTATGTTACTGTATAACACTATATAATTCACTCAGAAAAGGAATCCAAAGACTACCTGTTACCTCTTCTTTTGATACTCACCTCTTGGTACTCCCCTAGGGGAGTCAGGTACTGCAGAATTAGTCTTTGCTCTATAGCAGGGGTCAAAGGATATAAACTATAGTTTGTGCCAATCACCCAAGGGGACATCTCTGACCAACTGCTATTAGAAAGTTCAACAAACATCTTTTCTGGCTCCAAAGAAAAGCCAAGTTTTTGTTTTGCTTTCCTGAAATTCTCTCTTTCATGCTGCTTCTCTGATTTTTTTGTGGCAGAGTTCACCCGACTACTAGTCTTGTGATTTGAATCAAGATTAAATGAGATATCCATGTCCCCCGTCACTTCCTCCTGTTCGCCATCCACAGCCATCTCCCCATAATCCATGTCCACAGCCTCTTCATCTAGAGGAAGCAGAGGGTCTGATGGCACTTTTCGGGGGCTAGGACGCTTGTTTTCCTGCTTTGTGTTCATTTCGTTGACTTGCAATTCCCTTAAACGTTGAAGCACAAATGCCACCTGTTATTTAAAAAAAAAAAAAAAAAGTATGCTTCACATAAATCCAGTAATGATCTAATTTAACGCAGATTTTGTACCTGCAAAAAAAAAATATCACACCAAGAAGTATTCTAAAACATCTTACAGGAGCAGGAATGCAAGAAACAGCCTCAAACTGTTTTTTTTCTGAGTGCAAAGGAGAAGTATAACATTCCCTATGAAGAAGTCAACGTGAAATTTATTGAGACGTCTGAGGCATTAGAGAAGAGGCAGGAGCAGTGGCATTCCAAAGGAGGGGTCCACTGGGTCAACTGATTCTGGGTGGCATGGCTGGGGGTGGGTGGGGGGTGATGCCCCCCAGCTGTTCCACCCCAAGGGTTGCCCATGCCTACGGTCTACCCCTGGAGCCTTCTGAGGTCCAGAAAGGCTGCACGCAGCTTTCGCTACCCTCAGAAGGTCTTCCAAGGCCTCTAGAGGGCCTTTAAACATCCCTTCCAGTTTTCTGCAAAAACTGGAAGTGACATTTAAAGGTCTTCTGGAGGCTTTAGGTGGCACCTCCAGGCATGCCCCCAGGCAGCACAGTGGCCAGGACCACCACTGGGCAAGACCCCAATAAATGTAGTGTTTTACAAGTACTTGCTTAATAATGAGATGTGAGCATTTGCCATAGAGACATCAAATGTTGTTCAGAGGGGTATTACCAATTGAGAATTCTCATCTCTGTAGTTGGCAGCAATGTCTTGATTTTCCATGGCACCTCCTAGTAATCCAGTTGCATAAGTTCTCAATGGCTGATCAGCTTCTCGAGCCCACTTGAAAAGGTTTTCAACTATGCCTTCCTAGGATTACCAACAGGAGGACAGATATTACCAGACATGTTTAATTGTTCTCTCCACAGCCTATAAAAGTCACAATTCAACCTTCCCCTAATAACAAAAAGGAAATTACCAAAAACCTTGGGAGCCCGCTTACATTTTTCAAGACATAATATCAAGCCAGCATTTTGCAGGCAGAACAATTACAGTAGTATTGCTCCATGTGGATACTTTCCTCAGTAGAGCCCTGTAACAGAAGGGTCACGTTGCAGTTATATTCATACAGTGAACCCTCAATTTAACAGACTAATGGCGGGAAGAGAGAAAGATGTTCATTAATGCCAGAAGTCCATTAAATAAGAATACACTGAATGAAATGGAGATGTGTATGTGTAAAACTTATATGGCTAGTTTTTAATCAAGCAGCAAACATCTGTAGTTTCCAATGTCTGTTAAATTGATATCTATTAAATCAAAGGTTCACTGTACTAGAATTACATGGGGTTTTATCCTAGGTTATGTGCTTCGTTTCAACAAGTATTATTTCTCAGGTTTACAATTAGGGCCTCTGAGGTCCAAAAAGCAAATGAAACTTTTAATATAGCCCGGGGGGGGGGGGCAAGAGAAGATGGAATGGGGATTAGGACCAGACCGGGAGGGGGGGGTGGAACCAGTAGTGGTCTTCTCCACCAAATTCTATCCCCTGTGTCAGGCTCAGAAGCCCAACATGGCGCCTCTCAAGTCTGCACCAGCAATTGAGCTGGCACAGACTTGAGAAGCTCCGTTGCAGAGGCTGGGGCTTTACTCGGGGGTAAGGGGACAAATGTCCAGCAGCTTCCCTGGTTCTGCAGGATACAGCTAATCCCTGCTAACTGGGCAAGAGGCACTTTTTCAAGTGGTTTATATTTAGCAGGGGGAGAGCAATTGTCCCTCTTCGCCCCAGCACAGTGTCTTTCTCGTGGCTGTTGCTGGTGGTGTCCTCCATTCTTTTAGATTGGGAGCCCTTTTGGGACAGGGAGCCATTTAACTTTAATGTTATTATTTGCCTGTAAACCGCTTTGTGAACTTTATGTTGAAAAGCGGTATATAAATACTAGTGATTGATTGATTGATTGATTGACAGCAGCGGTCATTTCAGCAACACTATACTGCATGGCACTGGGAAGCTTAGGATTGGGTTACCCATCTCTTTAGTTTTAAAAGTCAGCTACAACACTAAACACGTGATTGTTGCAGAATGGACTCAAACAAAATATATTCATTTTATAATGTAAGATTGTCATTAACTGGTCACATGGCCTCCACTGGTAACTAGAAATTGAACCCAGACGACTAGGTGGTGATTGCACAACACTCTAAACATGAGTCAAATCTTTTTTTAAAAAAATTAAAAATCCACAGGACATGCACAGTCCTGCAATGACTGAATGCCCATCAATTATGGGACCAGTACTTTAGTACCAGTAACCTCCTCCTTGATTTTTGTAAAGAGCTCGGTTCTGTTCATCTTAAAGCCCTGCACAGTTTTCATAGAATATGAGCGTCAAAAGCAAAAAGGAGGTTTTGTCTTGTTTTTAGTGAGTGGGACTCTATGAAGAGGAGCCAGCAATAGAAGGCTCATATGCACATATGATCATGACTTTTCTATGTTCCTCTGAATTTAAACACCCACTTTTTTTTCCTCTTTGGGTTTCTTTCTTTTTTTAAAGTTGCAATCCCAGAATTCTATGTGTTTTCGAAAGTCAAACATTATGTATTTTTCTTTTCTTAAATTCAGTTATAAATCGTAAGGAAGACCTTTTTTGTTTGTTCTGAAGGCTAATAAGTTTTGTTACTTATTTGCAAGGCTAACTTAATGGTTGCCAGGCAACAAAGCAGACTTTTGACTTTCCAGGGCCCTGTAACACAGGTGTTCTAAAATCTTTGACACCACCAAACTTCACCAAAAAGAGAAAGCAGGGAAGGACAAGGGTTGCCAAAGTGCATAGCATGATTATATGTGTATAGTACTGTAACTGGCACCTTTTCCTGAAATACAACAGCAGTTTCCAGCCCAGGCATGATGTCCAAAAGGAGTCGGCAGGCAGCAGTGTTCAACGGTGGCTCTCTGCTTGTCATCACATAAGCATTCACCAGCTGAGAAAGGATTGAAGATGGAGAGCTGTTTTCTTTTCATAACACGTTTCCTCAAGTTCTTTAAATTTTGGGTCAACCTAGCATTCAGCTCTACTGCAAAGTATTTCATGACTCACAATACAGAAACGCAAACTAATAATAATAACAATAATTTACTTACTAAATTTATATCCTAGTGTTCATGAAAACCAAAGAACTTTAGCATTTGTATGGTCTTGTGAGTGTTCAAAGCACCATCTTGTTGCTAGCATTACAGCAATCCTTTAAGGTAGAAGTCCTAGAGAAGATACTAAGGCTGAAATCCTAAGACTTGCCTACTTAGGGACAGCACCTTGAACATAGTGGGACTGATTCTGAAGTAAGTGTTCATAGGCCTGTAGGTTATATCTACAATTATATCAAGCTGACAAGTCACGCAACCTCTCCAAAATACCAATTTTTTATTCTCAACAAAATAACATGTTCCAACACAGAGCTTGAATCTATTTATCATTAACCAATTAAGGCAATACGGTAAACATACTCTTCTACAAACCCTTTCAGACTGCATCACCTAGCCATTTCAACAACCACACGGGCAGCGCAATCCTAAGTAAGGCCAAAATAGCAGGGCCATATTCTAAGCCCAACAGGAGGCAGCAACAGCTCAGTGCAGGGCAAGGGGAGGTTTTCCCCTTGCACCTGGGTAAGACCCAGCCAGCCCTATGGGGATGCTCACATCTGCACCTGCTGTTTTGCAGGTGCAGGTCAACGTGGACAGCAGCGGCCCAAATCGGGGCCACACTGGCAAGGGACAGGGTTTAAGATATGGCACAACACTTGTTATGCATCACCACCCACTTACACCCATGGCACGCCTCTGGCATGCCCTTGGTGAGGCCCTGCGCCGACCGAGCGATGCCGATGCTCAACCAGTGCAAGGCCGGCACAGCTGACGGGCTCAGTGGTGCCTGTGCACTGATGCTGATGCTTGCGCTGGTCCAGCCCCTGATGCGCTGGCGCAGGTGCGCTTGCCAGCACATTTGCGATAGAGCTGGACCGGTGCAAGAGCATAGTGCCGGTGCAACACAGGTATAGGATTGTGCTCTGAATCTGCCATTCCCTGAAAAAAACAGACCAGGGCAAAGGCTGCTCCCATCATGACGTGCATAACTCAGACTTTGATTAATTGGAAGTTACAGATCTAATTCTGCACAGAACAAGTCCAAGAACCAAACACCCTCACATCTTGCTAGCCCTGCTCAAGGCATATAAATGGCACAGGAAAAGGAATTGTGAAAGGCAACTAGCTGCCAGTTTATAATCTACACATAAATATAAAGAGCAAACCCACTGCATTCATGAAATCATCATTCTTGAAGAGTGTTCTCAGCAAGTGGCCAAGCATACATTTTGGATCTGCTCGACCTGAAAGACAAGATGATCAGCTAGTTATCCACATTTGATAAACACAGCAAAAACAAGAAGCAGCAATAGAAAGAAACCAAGGATAAAACAGTATAAAGACACAGCATGGCTAACTGAAATATAAGTAACCAACTGTTTTCTGGCTAAAAATCAAATAATGCCACACAGACAGCCTTTTACTTCGTAAATCATTTTTTCCCAACACATATCCTTTATTTATTGTTGATTATTATATTTGCAACAACAACGAAGATATACATCCACACCGATGCATGACAAAGTACATAATTCACAGAACTATAAACCAAGCAAAGATGAGAGGAAAGAAGCCCTAACACACTTCATAGGAACATTTTAAAATATTATATTGAAAACAATATTACTGAATTGGTTGCAATTCTTTCCATTTATAGACAAGCATAAAAACTACTCAAGAAATGAAATGTCCAGGTTTTACTTAAAAAATCTCAACATACAAATTCCAATTGAACTTGTAACTACTGCCCTGATTACACGTTTTAAAACAATACATAATTCTTGAACTAAAAGTAGGAGTCTATCTACAAGCCAATGGAAGACAAAAACTGGGATTTCCAGTTTTGGAAAATTAATCTTTTGATGACTAATGCCAACCTATTAATCCAAGCAACCTGGTCATTCAGTAAATCTCAGATGGCTAGGCTATAACCTAGAAGTATAGCATATGCAGAACAAGGAAGTGAATATTGCAAAACCCTTAATCCATCTGACACTGACTTGAAAGCAGGACATAGCTAGGCAGCCCCACATCATATGGTAGAACACAAGCTGACCTGTTTGACAAAGTAAGAATAGAGCAATTCCATTTTCTCAATAAAATGGCTGTGGGTTTGGACTCCATAATCTTGAAGGTCTCTCCCATGATCTTCAGCATTAAAAAGAATCCCTCATGCCTTTTTTTCAAACCTTTGTGATAGCATAGAAATTCTAATATAAGCCTTAAGATATTACTAGGAGATTTTATTGAGTTGGATAACTGCCTTCCCATTTGCTCTGTTACAGTGGCTTTCTCCAATCTGTATACAAGACCTCTCATACATACTACATATAAAGTCCATCTTCATTCTATTCTGAATCTGTTTAGATACATCACTAGCTTGAGAACCTATAATGTCATTTACAGATTGGACAACAAGTTTCAGAAGCTCCTTAGCTGGCAAGGTCAAAACATCAAGGTGCACATTTTCTTTCTTCATGCACACTGTCATGGACACAGTAGAACTTACTTCCGAGTACACACGCATAAGACAGTGATCTTAATTGTTAAGATTAATTTGCCTGTAAAGTGCTTTGTTAATTTTTTTGTTGAAAAGCAGTATGCAAATACTGTTTGATTGTGTGCGTTGCCACATCAACACAACTGAGGGGCTTCCAAAGGAAGTAGCTCCTTCCCTAGGCCAATGAACTGATCCAAGGTCAATTTTCAGCCACTAGTATCAGAGAAACCCGTAACTGCCACTCTTCTTCATTCTTAAAATACATTTGAAGAACGTCTCTGCAAACTTGCTACTGCAGGGTGTTACAGACTTGCAGTCAGAGCAGGTAAGCTTTGTGGAGCTTAAAAATGAGAAAGCAGGTAAGCTTTGTGGAGCTTAAAAATAAAAATGAGAATGGCGTGACACTGCATCTTCACATGCTCTCATCACATCTTACCAGGGTGTCTATCATCAAATGGATCTGGATCTCGCTTGCGGTACTCTTCTGTCTCCTTCTCAATCAATTCAGACATTCTAAAAAGGAAGTGAAAAACATAAGACTCATGAACTCTCCCCACCTCAAAGGGTCCCCTCCTCAACATTTACTTTGCCGAATGCCTAGAAAGTCCTTCATCCACCTGTGTTCCACTTCTACTGAAGACAACCAAAACACACAGTGGTAACTCAGCAAGGCAAAGCAATGGGAGATTAGAACGCTACAGCCTACTGCAATGAAAGCTATGCTGCTGAGAACTGCACAGTCTTGCTAGGACAAGGGCAAAGGCAGCCCTAATGACGCAATCATCAATGCAGAAATACAAGAGAAGGTAGGAAAGCATTTTCTGCTAAAAGTTGCATAGAAGTCCAATAAGTATCTACAAACTATTATATGTGATAAATATGTACCAAAGCTCTCAAGTCTGTCTTGCTTTTCCCCCATTCATTTGAATTATAGTCTCGTTTCCCAAAGCAAGAAACGATTAATATTCAGTTGTTGTTCAGTCGCTGTTCTGACTATTCGCGACCCCATGGACCACAGCACGCCAGGCCTCCCTGTCCTCCACTAGCTTCTAGAGTTGGCCCAATTTCATGTTCATTGCTTCGGTGATGCTACCTAACCATTTCATCCTCTACCACCCCCTTCTCCTTTTGCCTTCAATCTTTCCAAGCATGAGGGTCTTTTCTAAAGAGTCCTCTCTTCTCATGAGATGGCCAAAGTATTTGAGCTTCAGCTTCAGTATTTGTCCCTCCAGGAAGCAATCAGGCTTGGCTTCCTGTAGGATTGACCAATTGGATCTCCTTGCAGTCCAGAGGCCTCTTAAGAGTCTTCTCCAACAACATAATTCGAAAGTTATCTATTCTTCGGCGCTCTTCCTTCCTTATGGTCCAGCTCTCACAGCCATACATTACTACTGGGAAAACCATAGCTTTGACTATGCGAATCTTTGTTATAGCAGGGTGATGCTTTTTATAGCAGGCTTTTTATTAAGTTGTCTAGATTCGCCACAGCTTTCCTCCCAAGAAGTAAATGTCCTTTAATTTCATGGCTGCAATCACCATCTGCGGTAATCTTGGAGGAAAATTCAGTACTTTAGTTCTATGCAGAATGGTGTATTACAGTGTTATTAAACTTTAGAATATGCTTCAATTGTACATACCGAGTAAGGATAGGAACCATGTCTTGTCCACTGCCATGGTCTTTCTCCCATTGTTCCAGCAAAGCAGTAAGCTCAGCCTTGGAATCCACATACTCAGAACTTGAAGTCATGACTCACCCTAAAGGCACAAAATCAAGACCAACATGAATGCTACTCAACTTTAATATGTTGCTCCTTAAAAGAAAATTTACATATACAAATTGTACATCTAAAAAGCTAAAAATATTATATACTTAAACCTATATGCTTATTTCAGATATACACCATTAAATTTACTCAGAAGGTATGTGTCATGGGTGATCTCCGGAGCAGTGTGCCCTCCTCTCCTATAGAGGGAAGCCTCCACTACATATACTGCAAGCCTTGTGTTACAAGGATCCATCCACAGAGCCTCATTACATTATCATACTTTGCACAATTCCTTCCCTGTTATCTGCACTTGCCCATCAACAGCACGTTTAGCTCTCACTGCAGAGCCCAACAGGCTCTTTTCTGACCATGTGGAGTAAGCCATTATTTTCCTTCACTACTCCAGCTACTGCTCTCATCAGAACAGTATTCTGAGAATTCTGGGTAAGGAAATATAAGAAGAAACCCCACAAGTATAGCCAGACAAATAAAGCAAGAGTGGCTGCAGCAGCTCACATGGCAGCTTGCTATCCGTGTTGGTTCTGGTTCCTGCACACCCAAAAGTAAATCCCCATTCCCCTCTTTTTCAATTTGATCAACACCGTGCCAAGATCTGAAAGTCAATGTATCTGTCCATCTGATGGGCACTTTGATAGTTAAACATGGTAAATCCTCAGTCCACAATAACTTTCTGTATCATGGAAGTTATTTTTGCTGTGAAGCATGAATAATTTCCTCCTCTCTTCCTAATTTCGGCCTTCTCTTTGGGAAAAGAGAAGGCCAACACCAAGATCTTAAGGACAAGTTGCCTGACATAATAACGGTGCAGTGATTCTGTTCTTAGACTGAGACGGGAAGATCCAGGTTCAAATTCCTGCTCAGCCACGAAGCTTCCTGGATGACTTGGAGCCAGTCATTGTCTTTCAGCCTAAGTATCTCACAGGGTTGTTGTGAGAACAAAAGGGAAGGAGCCATGTACACCACCCTGAGCTCCTTAGAGAAAGGGCAGTATAAAAATGTAAGTGAATTTTTAAAGAACCAATCAGCAACAGTGTCAGAAAGGTCTTTACCAAGACCTTCACCAAGATTCACCGGCAGGATTCACCAAGAGCAAGAAAAGAAAGAAAAAATAGATAGCTATAGCTTTCTGGGTAATGGAGCATCAGTTCCGGAGGGAACAGAAGGCAGGCAGGGAAGGGGTGAGGTAATGAAAGAGGAAGGGATACAGAGAAGACAAATGGATGCACGAGCAGATGCCATAATGGTGAAGAAAGAGGCTTGTGGACATTGCTAAAGATCTGAAGATAGGGCAGGGGTGGGGCTCCTACCAAAGCACAGATGTCAGGCCTCAGACCACTTCTAACTGGGCAAATGCAGGCTCTTCAGGAGCCTCTGGCAATTGCTGGAGTTCTCATGGTGGAGAAGTGGGAGTGTTGCTACTATAAATAAGAGACACAGGAAAAGAAATGAGGACAACTGAAATTCTCATATTCTGATCAAAATAAATCATACCTGTCCATCAATAAGAAAATGTTCCTAGCATCTCTGGATTATTTTTATTCAGTATTTTCTTAAATAATTATGTCAAGCAAGCAAGCATCTATATTCCCTTCTTATTGAACATTGTAATTTCCTTGGTTGGCCTAGTGGGTGATGTGTGAGATTTGGACCTGGAAGCCCAGGGCTCAAAGCACTAAAATCAAATCACACTTAGCCCCAGATCTCAACCTGTAAACAGTGGGAATGAAAAAATGGATGAAAGAAATCTGGGCACATGAAATGTGCTGTCCTAAGAATGCATACTTATAAGCAAGAATTGAGGTTAAGCATGAAAATGAATCAGGCTTGCTTCCTAATCCACATAGTTAAACTGAGCTGATTGGACTAGGTGACCTTCATATTTTTCCCCTTCCTCCAACTTGGGACTTCCCCCCCCCCAAAAGGAAAACCTTCATAAAATTGACATAGCATATTATATACTGATGCACAAAGCATTCAAAACTACCCTAAAGACACAGATAGATCTTTGATTTGTAAAATAATTGGTCAATGGTTCTTTGATTTGTTTGGTAAAAGGGTCAAGTATCAATCAGGAAAGGTCAAACACAATATCTCAAAGGAACTAATGAATGGTCTTGGACCACCCAATGCTGTACCATTACTTAAATTAAATGAGAGCGGGCCTAATTAAGACTGGAATGGGCATGAAACCACGGGAACCCAATGTAAATGCCTCTGAGCATTTCAAGGTAAAGCAAAATAGGTGTAAAATTATTTCTTATAGACAGGTAGCCTGATCCCAACCTGCGCTGGAACAGACAGGCCAGCTGGCCTGCAATGCAACCTAGAGTACTTTTTCCCCTATTGCAGCCACTCCAACAGGGCTATGTGGATTTGCACCAGCGACAGTGCTGACGCAAATCTGGTTAGCCTGTGTAAGGCTGACCCAGCCAGGGACGGGGGTTTGGATGCAGCCCAAGTGTCCCAGCCCCCTCCAGGACTTGGTCCACCCATGGGCCCACCTCCCCCCACACTGATCTACATTCTTTCCACCCTCCCCCACACCAGGCACTCTCAGCAGGCACAAATTCACTGGACAAATTTCAGGAAGTAAAGCAGGGAGGCCAGCACACATACTTGCACCAGTCACCCCAACTCAGAAGGAGGCACAAATATGCCTTATGGCACATCTGTGACACTTCTGGGCCCGTCCAACTCCTTTCCAGGATATGCTCTTAATCCTTTAAGTTTGTTATTGTTTTGCCCCACAACATTGCTTGTTACGTTATTTTTATACCCCACAAATCTGATTATTTTAATATTACAGTGTTTCCATATTAGATTTGTATTTATTCTTGACTGCATTAAATGCTCTTGTAAATAGACTTTATCTGGTACAATGGCATGCCCGGTACATAACCAAAGGTCTTCCTTGAACTCTCACACTTCCTACCAAGTGGATTATTAAACTACTGAACTTCTAAAGAGAGCTGCACAACAGAGTGTAAAGATTCTAATTTTGGAAAAAGTGTATTGCAATTTATATGCAGAAGGCATCATGATAAGGGGCAAGGTACAGAGATTCCTTCCAAAAGAAGGCAAGATCCAAGAATATGTTTCTAAGACACTGAAACAGTAACAATATTTGACTTTGATCATGTACAGCATGTGTTCACTTGGCAGATCATATAAAGCCATCTGGCCTTTTTCCAACACCTAATGATATCCCAGAAAGAAATTCATTCTACAGAGAGAAACAAAGAGAGAATGTGAAAAGCCCCCCCCCCCCCAACACACATACACTGCTGCTGCTGCTTTGCCACCGAGACAGGTAAGGAAAGGGTGGAGAGTGCCTTTGAAGTCAGAAGACTCCTCAGAGCTCAGAAATTTTACCTCTCCTTTAGGTAGAGGGATTCCAACCTTCTTCAAATCCAGACACCACTTTCCCCATAATTCTTTTGGACATTTTCGTGGAGCTGCCGCTCAGCTCTGTTCTCCATCAGGATGTTCTAGGAATGGAGGAACGTTTCTATTCCAAAAGCAGTGCTATGGGAAGGGGCTTGGAGGTAGGCTTACCTACTTTCCAGGACTCCCTCTGCCCTGTTGCTGCAGGGCATGGTAGGAATGGAGACAAACTTTGTTTTGGTCACAGACTTTGGTTTGCATTTCATTATAATTTGATCCCATAGTTTACATTTTCTTTTTTTTCCCTATATGTCTGGGCATGTAACTGCCAACCTGGGATAACACTTTGTGCATTCTGATGGAGTGGTCTGCGGTTCACAAATGCAGGTGCTACAATAAATGCGATAATCTTAAAGGTGCCACAAATCTCTTATTTTTTCAAATGAATACACTTACTACTTGCATATGCAAGCTAATAGTAGGTACAAAGCAAAATAAATAATGCCAATACTGAATAAAATTTCCACCAGGCTGTGTTTATTTAAACAGGAGAAAAAGCTAAGTTTTTTTGCTGTGCCATGTGTAAGCCCCGAATCGAGAGGTATCCCACACAGTCATGCAGAATACCACACTTAATGCATAGGTCTGCTTATCACTGACTCACTATATTCTAAAAGGCAATTCCCATCTATATACTTTGCTCCTCTTCCATAAATGCCACTATTCTTGGAGAAAAAGCTGAAAATTGTTGCAAATATTGACATTAGATCAGGAACAGCAACAATAAAGCAGCAACATACAACGCAGCACCATACAACGCAGCACCAACAAATAGCTGATGAGTCAGTCACCAAGGAGGGAAAAAAGGAATCTAATATCAGCTATCCTGAACACTGAACAGTCCAAAGCACAGAGGCCTAACAAATAAATTAAGTTCATCTGAAAACAATGTAATGCATTGGTTCACAAACTGGGGAGAGCACTGCAGCCAATCCCCATTATAACCTCAGTATTTACAAATCAGGCAGCGGCCTAGAGCTCTAAAAGGTTTAACAACCACTGCTATAGTGTACACTAAACTTTAAAACAAATAAAAAATACAAAATTTAAAGCAGAAAAAGCAAAGAATTTATACTACCGGTAGTTTTAAATTGGGACTGGTTGGAGGAGAAAGAGAGAGAGGGAGAAACACATCGAGAGAGACTAATTAAGATCATGAACCACATAAAGCATAACAATGGGCCTGTGAACTATGCAACAAGCTGTTCAATAGGTCATCAGAGCTACAGTTTATTTCCCCCAGCCCCGCCATCCCACTGGCTAAGAGGTAAAGTCACTGAGCTCCCTTCCAAGAACAGAAAGGGCCAAACTTAAAAATTTACAATTTTTGTCAAATAAATTTTCAATGAACAAGCTAAAATAAGATCAGATCATATATAGGCGAGGACAAATTATTGAACAGGCAAGACTATTTCCAGCAATAGTATCAGATATAGCTGAAAAAACTGCACTTAAGCAAAAGAAAAAAGAAAAACACCCCCCAAAAACCAAAACCCTAGATTGGCTTCAAAAAGTAGTCTTTACAAAACCTAGACAAGCAAGTTCAAAGACAGTACACGGAAAAGCCAGCACACATATGAATTTACCCTGAGATCAAAATATTAATCCTATGCCAAGGCAATGCTGTACCCAACATATTATGCAGGTGCCAGGTGTATGTACTTTTGTTAATCTGTAAACGCCCTAGTCCAGCAAGTTTGCCAGTATCAAGTGAAGCTAAGCCCCATGAGTTCTAATTTTGTCTCACAACCCCCATATCTAAGAGTAGTATGCTTAACACCTCAAGGTGTACATTACGGACTATACTTACCTGGCACAAAAGCATAGACTACAGAAATCACATTTATGTGGCCTAACAAGGTGAAATTGCAACCATTCACTCACTGAAAAAGTGTTGTCATTTGAAAAAGCAAGCAACAAAGTGAGTTTTCTTTCTCAAAAGAGTCAGTCTAGGAAGGTGTGGGGAGAGTATTTGGTGAAATTAATCTGTCAGCTAAACAAGTAATAAACCTGGCAGAGTAAATAAGGAAATCTGGATTTAAATCCTAACTTACCTGTAGATTCATTAAATACGATTAAGCTCTAGCTGTCTCACTCTGAACGTTAATTCCCTATTTATAATATGGTAACAACAGTCATCTATTTTAGAAGGTTAGTATGAGGGTTTGAAAGGTAAATACTAAAAAGTCTTCCATACCTTTGATATGCAACTGATCTAAATAAATATGAATGAAAACACCAATCCCCAACATTCGATCTCATTCTCCCAACTGTGTCATACTCTAGAGCAGGGGTCTCCAAACTGTGATCTAGGGGCCAAATCTGACCTGCCACAAGATTTTATTGGTCCCACAGCAACTTAAAATTTTTGACATTTTTTATTCATTATATATCATTTCTCATTTAAGCATGGCATTGTTTCTTTGTAATTGTCACATTTCTCTTTTGTTCTGAATCATATCATGCAGGTTACAAAAAAGATGCAAATAAAACTTATTCATTCATTTAAATTTCATTCATTCATTTATAAAACTGATTTTTTTTGGCCTGCAAAAATGTGTAAAATATATGATGTGGCCCTTATATCGAAAATTTTGAAGACCCCAGCTCTAAAGCAGGAGTGTTAAACATAATTCATACAACAGACCAAAGAGCATTCATATTTCCTACTGAGAGACAGTAGTAATATCATTAAACAGGAAATGATGTCTTAAAAGAGATGATGGCCAGAAATAAGCATTTGGTTCTCACACAGGAACGAATTAGTTGCAATTGACAGAAAAGAAAATAAACAAATCTTGATCATATTTTCAAGATATGGGAGAGCCCAATTATTTATTTTTTGCATTTGCATACTGCCTTTTCTCCAAGGACCTCAGGGTCCTGAACATGGTTCCTCCCTTTTGCCCTAACAACAACCATATAATGTAGGTTAGGCTGAAAGTAGCACTGCTGAAAGGGCAGTACTGGAAGAGCCCAATTACCATATGGGCCAGAGAGCTTCTGCAGGCCACATATGGCCCACGGGCCTGACACCCCTTCTCTAGCGTAGCAGGTCTCCAAACCACAGGATCGCTGAGTTACAGAAAAGGCTTCCTTGTGCAGCATGGTGCTTACTGTTTTCTGCACCACAGTGTCTTATCTTTCCAGCCAATCACGGCAGAAAGTTGTGCCAGGCAGCCGCTTCCCCTGGAAATCAGAATGCAGAGCCTGCTAGGGTGGTGGGCAATGGAAGTAGCTACCCAGAGTGACTTTCTGCAGCAATCAGCTGAAAAGATGCTGCAGCGCAGAATGGTAAGCACCATGCTGCGTGTGGAAGGCCTTTTTGTAAAGCAGCTGTCCCACTATCTGGAGAGTGCTACTCTAGAGTAACCAAGGAACAGAGCCCAAGGCAGGAACAGCTTGATTCTAATCACCCTGCCAAACTAGACGTGATGTAGAAAATCCAGTGACAACTTAAGAAACTTAAGCAGCAGTCACAGTGGGGCTCATATTAGCTTAACACTACAGCACTGGGGGGAAAATGATTACACCTTCCGCCTGTACCATTTCCCCAATTAAAATGAAGCCACAATTTGCCTCACAGGGGAAAACATACACAAAGTATATGCATATTCTTCCACTAGGTAAAACACTTAATGTGTGTGATTTTAATTGGGAAAATAGTGGGGGTGGGGTCAGTTCTTCCAAGTCATAGTATAAAACAATTAATAAACTATACACGTGCACGCATGACAAAGGAAACATAGTCAACCCACATAATACAAGCATTTTACTTGTGCAAATTCACGTACAAGCATGCCCCAGTATCCACTAGGGTTTCATTCCAGACACACACCCCTCTCCTGTAGATACCTGAAATTGTGGATATTGCGGATGCCTTTTTAAAGATAGGCAAACATTAGTGGTTTTGCTGCAACAAAGTTAAAGAGAGATTTGTTTAATTTTTCCCTATCTTTTTAATAGGCATACCAGTATCCTATTAAGGATACTCCTTTGAGGGACCGCCTCCTTCCATACAATCCTACCCATGCTCTGAGGTCATCTGGGGGGGGCCCTTTGTGCCGCCACAAGGAGAGATGAGAGGGGTGGCAGCCAGGGATACGGCCTTCTCAGTGGTGGCCCCCCAACTTTGGAATACCCCCTCCTTAGAACTAAGAACTACTCTCTCTTTGTCAACATTTCGGCGGGGATTGAAGACCTTCCTATTCCAACAAGCTTTTAATTGTTGACAGGCTGGCTGGTTTTTATACTCTTTTTATATATTTTTGGATCCACGGGGTTGGCTGTTTAAATTTTAAATTTTTTAAACTTTAAATGTTAATTATTTTAATATTGTTTTTTAACTATCGTTTTTAATTCTTAAATGTGTAATTTTACTGTATTTTATTGTATTGTAAGCCGCCTTGGGTGCCCTTGGGGCAGAATGGCGGAGCATAGATTAAATAAATAAATAAATAAATAATATCCATGGTATCTGTGGATAATGAATCAGTGGATACTGAGGCACACCTGTATACGTGCTTGGCCGAAATACACACACCAGTTTTTAAATAATATGGGCGATTCTGCTTGTCATTCTACTCACATACATATGACCCAGAGTGAGCTTGAGTGGAAATATGAATCTGCTGTTCCCTCAGCCCTCTCAGTTCCTGTGCAGTGTGATTTTAAAGAGTACATTTTTTTTTAAGATTTAAGGGTAACTGTGACTATACACAATTTTCACCCTGCATGCAGACTTCAGAACCCGCCGTAAGAACCTGCATAAGATGTGGGCTGACTACAAGCAACACCTCCTTCACAATTCAGACCCTCGGATTACAAGATTTTGCCTTCTGCCCCAATGGCATGTTCCTCTTTATGCCTTTCATACATCGTGAATGTCATTCCTTTCAAAGTAGTCCTACACAGAGGCGTTTCTACAGGGATGGCAAAGCTCTAAGTTTTGCAAGAAGCCTTACCCTGTCATGTAAATCCCTCCTCTCCCTTGCTGCTGTAGCCAGTAAGCAACGCCAAGATTGGCTAAAACGGTGCAGGAGAGGAGTGATTTCCACTGCAAGGTAAGGCTTCTTGCAAAACTTAGAGCTTTGCCATCCCTGTAGAAACGCCACTGGTCCTACATTTTTAATGACAAACCCTGCCAACTACCCCTGGCGCTATGTTTCGTGGCCACTACGTACCGGGATCGGCACAGGTGTCCAGAAAATGATTCTGATACGTTTGGGGGAGTGTACTGCCAGGAACTGGCTCAGTTCCTGCCGAGTTCTTTAGGACACAGCAAAAACTCTGCACTTCAGGACACTCTTAAGGAGAACCACTTCAGCAACGAGGGGATAGGTGGACAGACTAAACCCAAAAGGGTGCCTTCCCGGAGAAAGAACAGAAAAGCCGCCTCGCTACCACCGTTCCGCCCTCAACCAGAGAATGACAGCTGGGGGGGCAAAGAGAAAGCAAACACATGCACAGGCAAGTTCGCACGAGGTTCAGCGGGAAGGGGGAAGGAAAGGGAAGCGTGTACTGAATGCTCCGTTTTCTCGCCCGCTCCTGGCACTTCGGAGTGCGAGGAGCTTGAAGGCGGCCTCCCGCGGCGCGTGTGGAGGCAGAGGGGCGTGGGGCTCGCACAGGCACCCGCACTCCAGCCCCCACTCCCCCCTTGGAACCGGGCGGGAGCGGCCAGGCGGGAGAAGCGGCCAGCTGCCTCCGCTCCTCCGCCACCGACCAGCCATGACACGGAGAAGGGCCAGGCGGGGCGGCTGCTGCTGCTGCTGCCGCTGCTTGCCCCCCCGGCAGCGGACTGGGAAGCACACGCGGAGTGGGGGGGAGGAGCCTGGCGCTTCAGTGGGCGCTGAGGGGACGCGAACAGCCTCCCCGCCGTCCACCAAGCGGGCTGCCGCGCCGGGGGCTTCTCGGCTTGCCCGATGCTCCCTTCCCCGCCGAGCCCACGCCGTACCTGCCCGATGCCCCCTTCCCGGGTCCCGGCCGCTGCTGTCCTCCCGGCCCCGCGCACACACGCACCGCGGCCCGGCGCCTGCTATCACTATGGCGGGCACACACTTTGCTCGTCACCGCGCTAGAGCTCCGTCACCCCCACGCGTTCATCGGCACACAAGACATGCTGGGCGGGGGGGGGGGGCGGGCACGCGCTCAGGCCACGGGGAAATGTAGTTCGGTAGCCGTGTGTCCCAGTGCGCAAGCGCTCTTGCCGCGTTCTTTCCCTCACAAGGCACCCTGGGAAGTGGAGTTTTCATAAGGCAGGCACGTACCTTCCCGTGTTCCTTACCGGCAGCACTACATCAGTCGAAAGCCTTCCTAGGTACAGCCAGGAAATGATAAGATTATTTCGCGTACTAGTGGAGGGGGAAGCTTTCTCTTGCGAAGACTTCAGTGTAAATTCTGCTGTCTTCGCAATTAGGTAATACCATTTCAGCTTCCCAGGCCGCGAAGAGGAAAAAAGGGAAATTGGAAGGTTACAGACTATTACTACTACGTTACAGACTATTACAGACTTTTTCTCAAGCGCTAGAAAACCAACCACAACATTTTCGTGTGTAAAAGGTAAATAAGTGTTTCGGTCTGTGAATCAGATCAGAGAGATGGGACATAGTAGCTCTTGACAGCTGCATGTTCCTGTACTAAAACCGAGGCCCAGGTTCTTCTGAGTTAAATAAAATATTGTACAAGTTATTGTGAAATTGAAAATCTGCTTAATCAGGATAGGCACTACGTTACACCTGGTGAAAACAACAGAGGGTTTTTTTTTGCACCTTAAGACTAAACTTAAGTTTTCAAGGACTGCAGTCCACTGCATAGAGTGAAATCCTCAGTAAGTGAGCATGAGCGAAAACATTCTGTATGGTGGGGTGGAAGGGCTTTATGATGGAAGAGCGGCAGTCAGTGGACAGGCATGAGAAAAGAATGTATAATGACTATTCACAATGTATAGTGAACGTACAGTGACAATAAGTAGTGGCATAGCACTACTAATTCTAGCTATGCTTCTCAGGAACATGCCATCAGAGGCATACTGGGGCTTTTCGCTCCAGCCGCCCTGAAGGTACCCAGGCAGCCAGCGTGTTCCCCTTGCTCCCCAACTTGGGAAGCAAAGGGAACACCCAGGCGCCTGCAGAGGAAGGGAGGGTGGGCTGAGAAGCACTCTGATTTTTCCCACCTGCAGCACCCACCCACAACCATCGCCCGCTGCGCCTGCATCCCTTTGCACCCTTTATACACCCCTGCATGCCGTGACATTTTGTGCTGGTGAGGCACTTGCCATCAGGGTGATGCGGAAGTGATGTCACTTCTGGGGACAAAGGGGCAGCTGGCTTTGCCACGCCCCAGCCTCCCCAGAAGCAGGGACAAGGCAGGCCAAAGCCCTGCCCTCACGGAGAACGTCAAAGTGTGCTTCCAAAGGGTGGGGCGCTGCCAGCTCCCTGCCTCTCCGGGAGCTTGCATGAGGTGTGCTGAAGCCCCACCCTCGAGGAGAATGCCACGAGCAAAGAGTGTGCCCGTCATAGTGATAGCAGGCGCCCTGAAGGCAAGGCGCTGCCAGCTTTAGTGCTCCTCCTCCCTGTTTCAGGGGAGGTTCCCAACCACCAGCACCCCATGGAGGCATTCTGAAGGCTGGAGAGCTGCATGATATGTAATTATTACAGACATCGTTAATAACACGATACAAATAAATAATTACATTCAAATTTAACTGTACCGCAGGCACAATGGCAGAGCGATGCTCCATCGATGCTGCCTGTTGCAAACGTGCCAGAAAGCATGTAGCGATAGCCGGAGAGTTCGAGGCATTAGTGGGAAGGCCTGCACTGGTCTGCCAGTGCTCATGAAAGACCAGTGCGCACCATAGCAGGTAAGCTCCACGTGGGCCAACAGAGTGATGGAAGGGTGGAAGGAGGCAGAATCAGCAGGCTTAACAAGTAGATAATTTATGTTTTAATATTTGTTTGTATTTATTAAAAAATTTAGGGCCCCTTTGTAACATGTGCTACAGGCTCTGCACTTGCTTAATCCAGCCCTGCCTGGGGGCCAGAGCTTCAGAACTGATTTATACAGTACTACAGTGGAGAGGTGGTGTCCTAATCAGGATTGCTCAGGTGCTACCTTTGAAACATTTTAAAGGATGTTTGCTGTGAAGAACCTGCAGCCTCAACAAGAGGCAAATAAAACTACTAGGAGCAGTGGTACCGAAACTGCAGGTCGCAACCCAAATTTTAGTGGGCCATGAAACTGACAAGGCAGATTAGGTTATGTGCATTTTGCTTAGGTTATGTGGTTAAGCTGCTACTTGTGGGGAGCACTGCTTCCCAATCAGCATTATAGTCACACCCCTTGGCGTTCATAAATCAGCCTGCATACTGGAAGGCAACTAGCATGAAGAAGGAAGGAACTGTCCTGTTTCCTGTCTGTGTCATGCAGGCTTCCTGCCTTCATGTTTGGTTCTTCAGTTAAGTAAGAAAGTTAAGTAAAAAGCACCCATGCTGCAAGTGTTACAGTTCTAGATACTGCTTTATCACTGTTACAGTTCAATCTTTGACTTGATCACACTTATTGCGCCTGTGTTAGCAGATAGGAATCCCTTCTCACCATAAAGTTATTTTCTTATGTCAGCAGCCAGGGTAGGACTATGAAGAGGGAGGGGCCTCTCTGTTCTAAGGGTCTGTAGCACTATATAACTCCTTGGTCCTGGAGGGTGCACATCCATCTGTTGGTTATGCTTTTTGGAATCTTTTAAGCTCTTTCAGTATGGCTTTTTCATTTAAAGACCTATTCCTCACTTTCTGTAATATGTTTCACCCATATTTCCCCTAAGATGTTTTGGATATCACTACCATTCTCTCTCAGGGCTGGACCTGGATTCTTGATCAAATAGTCATTTCAGGTGCTAATTCAATAATCCAGAAGATTTCTTTTTTTCTCTCTGAAGTATATTTAATAAAATCCTGCTTCAGTTATCGTATACACAAGCAGCAGCAGTAGAATGGTTTTGCTTAGTCAAGATGGCACATATTCCCCCCCCCCATTAAGAGGAACTTTTAAGAGGAACTTATTACATTTTTCATTTTAGATGACAATTATAACTGGTCTACTTCATTCTGACTCTTTAGTATTTTGTGGGGTGGAGGTTGTCACAATGAACCCAACCTAATTTAAAATAGTTAGAGGCATGCCCTGGTATACCTGGGAAAACCATGGATACTACAGTGGAAACCGTGTGGAGACTATGGTTACTACTGTGGAAGTATCCACAATATTATCCACTGTGGAAGCCGTGGATACTAGGAATGCCTTTTTAAAGATAGGGGAATATCTGTGGTTTTGCTGCAACAAGATAAAAAAGAGATTTTAATGTTCCCCTATCTTTTTTCATAACAGGGACGTGGTGGTGCAGCGGGTTAAACCGCTGCTGCTGGGCTTTCCGACTGGAAGGTTGGGAGTTCAAGACTGCGTGACGGAGTGAGCTCCCATTGCTTGTTCCAGCTCCTGCCAACCTAGCAGTTTGAAAGCACCTAAATGCAAGTAGATAAATAGGGACCACTTCGATGGGAAGGTGGTGCGCTACACCACCATTTCGATGGGAATTCCGTGCGCTACAGCGTATTGTCATGCCAGCCACATGACCATGGAAGCTTGTCCTCAGACAAAATGCCGGCTCTACAGGCTCTGAAAATGGAGATGAGCACCAGCCCCTACAGTCAGTCACGACTAGACCATTCGGTCATGGGGAAACCTTTACCTTTTTATCTTTTTTCATAGGCATCCCAGTACCCATGGTATCCGTGGATAACTGAAACCATGGATACCGAATCAGTGGATACTGGGATATGCCTGTATACTCACCGCAAGTGAGAGCTGCAGTGGAGTGTGTGAGAAGGCCAGCCAGCAAAGAACGGAATACAACCTTGAGGACCTGTCCAGGCTTGACTTGCGATTGCCCGCTGAGGTTTGATGGCATGCAGCCAAAGGAGAGAACCACACTGTGAAGGCTACATCTGGGCCTGAGGATTGGCAGATCACAAAAATATTGTATATTTGTAAAAAAAACCCATTGGAAAAAATGGTGGTTTAGACTAGCCTGCTCATGTAAGTCACCTTGGGCATTTGCTTCGGCATGGGAAAGGCGGGGTATAAATTCTTCAAAATAAATAGTGCACCAATGTGCTCACTGCATAACAAACTAATATGTGAGTAGTCTGACCACTCCCTCAAATGAGTCTAACTGTTGAATAACTTTCTCATTGCTACTTGGCTTCCCTCTCTTGTGTTTGTTATTTGGGGAAATCATATAATGACAGATTCTTTTTTAGGCCAAATGGTGGAAAACTGGCTCTGAACACAAGGCAGATCCTGGCTCAGCCAGCAGTGTCTTGTGTAGACTTTGGCTTGTTGTGTTGACTTTCTTCTATATTCTGTTTTAAGCAGCATAACAAATTGTTCGTCAAGACAAATTTTGCCTCTCACTCCCCTTTTGGGAAAATGCTTCAGAAGGTTAATATAAAAATAAGCCATTGAGATTATAGAAATATTTTTTTCAAAATAAATAGAAGTAGGTGTAAAATCACTTCTGGAATTATAGCCATCCATGTCTGTTTGCTCTGAAACCTTAAGACTACAGTACCTAAATCCACTAACTAACAAACCAATCCAATGAATGTTGACTTCCAAATATTACCTAGTAAGTGTGCATAGGATAGCAATGTTATTCTTAACATATGGTTTGAGACTCATAAGCTGCAATTGTCAACGATTCTTTTAACTACTGTCCCAGCAAGTAATTTTTTTAGGATAGGCCAGAGTGATTTCTGTGATAGTGTAGTATCATATCCTGCGTTGCCTGGGCATTGTGAATCAAATAAGGTCATTGTGTTTGCAGAAGATGTGGAGGCTGTTGCACAAGTACATCACAATGCTACATAACAACAGAGCTGGCTTGAGTACACATAACACAAATGTTGGTGGAGATGGGGCAGGGCAAGGGTAGAAAAGACTGGAAAAGACATTCGCATGCATTGTTGCAATCCTATTTGCTTAACATATAGAGTTGCCACAAATCCTTTTTCACAGAGCCCATCTGTCTGCATATGTCGAAATTTAACGGGTGCCCTGCTGTATCTTCATGCCCCCCAAAATGTGCCTGTTGAACCTTTGCTATTAATGACCTGTTACAGTCACTGAAACTCTGGCAGAAAAAGAGATCAGCTCTCCTAGACGGAAAGCAAACAGAAAAGGAAATCAGTCTAACCTAATGGAAATGAAAATAATCAGAATTGTGAGGGAATCAGAGAGATGTGAGGGAGACTGAAGGAAGAACAAAGCTCTGCTCTGGAAAAAAAAATGCTTCAAGGGAAGGTGGAAGAGGACTCCAGGATGAAACACAGGTAAGTTCATGTAAAGCAGAGTAGAGCAAAGGTGTAGATTCAAGACAAATCTGATCATGCACAAGATGAGATCCATTTTAGGGGCTCTCCTCTCTGCCATTATTGCATTGGCTACTAGTTATGATGACTATATGCTACCTCTGGGTTTAGTGGCACTATGGCCTTTGAATACCAGTTGCAGCAGAGCAATGGCAGGAGAGAAGAAAAGCAGAATTTCTTGCCTAAAAATTCCTGTTCTGGGGAGAGGAATGGATCATTCCTGACTCTTAAGCCACTCCCACTACCAGGAGGTAGGCCAATCATAGATGAAGTCTCCTCCTCCAGGGAGGGCTTCCCATTTCCCTAGACCAGCTCTGCCTCTGCTAGGGTAGGAAACTAATCCTCTGAGCTCTGTAGCTTTGCAGTTTTTTCTTTACATTTTTTCTTCTCTTCCTTTTCACCATTTTTCACACCTTTTTCTCTTGTTTGGGAGTTTTGCAGGGGTGGCTAGTGGGTAACTTTGGGAAACAGGTGCTGGATTTAGATGTACTAGATTTGGCCTGATCCAGTAGGTCTTCTCTTTTGCACAATGTTGGCCTGCAGAGCTTTTCTGAGTGGTGGAGAGGAATCCTCAAGTAGCCTGCTATGACTAATTTTACAAGGCTCCTTACATATTTCACTCCTTTCTATTCCAATTTACAGCCCAATCCAGAACTGCCCGACCGCCCAGGGATGCAGTGGTAGCCAGGCAGCTACCGCAGCAGCCAGGTAGCCCCAGGAGGCTCCACGGGGGAAAGGGGGCATTTGTCCCCTTTCTTTGCAGTAAGGGTGCAGGGCAACCAATGGGTCTCCTCACTTCTGCACCGGCTATTTAGTTGGTGCAGAAATAAGGCCATGCGGCCTTAAGTCAGAGGTCAGGAACCGGCGTTCCTGGGTGGTCGGGCAGTTCGTCCTTTTTAAATATAGTTTTCTGTATTATGGTATGTCTGCTGTTGAGGTACTTTGCTAATAAGACAATGAATAAACAAAAGGTGTTGCTTATTACTTTGTTATGTTTCTTATCATAGTGTCACTTTTCATAAGATATATACTTTTCAATTGGCATTTTAAAACATATGTCATTTGTCTGTAATTTTAAAAATATCAAATATGTGTTATGGAATATTAAAGATAGGTTTTGGACCTCAATGTTGGATTCTTATTTTTGAAGTAAAATTCAGTGTAACTAGCCATGTTAGCCTAACGGATTGCAAATTATCTCAGTTTGCAGCTGGCATGCCTCACAGCTTATGTATGTTTCTTTGCTTGTTAGGACTTTTCCATACCCCAGCCTTTGCCATCTTACAGCACCCTGACAAGGCACTAAAATTGTCAAGGCACTCCATCAGTTTTTTGACAATTGATAAGGCACACCATACTGCCAGTGGTGGGCTCACATCCCCATCAGCCCTACTGCCAAATGACCTAACCCCAAGTTCCCATAGTGCACCTGTGGATCACTCATGGCACACAATGAAAATGGCTAACTTAGACTGTTTGGGTGCACAGTGAAGACTTTTTTAAAAGGTGTAGATTAAAATTGTAATGTATGAAAACAGCAAACAGGCATTTGAAAACACATTGTACACAAATACACTCATTAGTGAGCCAATCAACATGGCTCCCTGTTCAGTGCATATACAGTAGCAAACCCAGGTTTCCTGTGAACATTTTTGGTTTGCTGTATTTCAGAGGGACATTCCCGGCCCCCCACAATACACAGAGCAGTTTCTGTTTACCTTTACAGAAGAATATCTGATGCTTAAGGCTAATGATTCTAGATCTTGACATTGAGTGAAAGGGCCAACACTTTTCTTCTGTCTTTGTTGATGTTTGTCCTATTTCAACCACTTTGCCTTCTTCAAAGAACTGTTTTATCATCAGATTCCAGTGTGATGTCACAAAGCACGCAGAGATTCTCTTGTAAGCATTTTCGTCATTGACAAGCTCTAGAAAAGTTTGTGAAAATCAAGGAAAATGCAGTTTGCAAAGGGTATTGTGTATCACCACAGACCATTAATATACAAGGGATTTTTAAAGGGTTATGCTGCATGCATGATTGTTTCTGGAAGCTGTCTGCCCTGATGTGTTCCTGATGGATTTCCTCACTCATACATGTGATGAAGAAGGAAAGGAGGAGGCATCCCCAATGGCTGAATATCACAACATGTTGTACTCGGAGCACACAATTAGCTCTGCTAATGTAATGCTCATACCTGAGAAGTAAATGACAATAAGTGGTTGCATTTGAATTTATTTATTTTTTTACGAATTGGTTTTACCAACCACTGACAATGAGCACAATCCTATGCATGTCTACTCAAAAGTAAGTCTCACTATGTTCAATGGGACTTACTCCCAGGAAAGTGTGTGTAGCCTGTGTCAGGCTTTTTTATGATTAGCTGTATACAAATGTAGTCAACTAATCTGGTTAGTCCTTGGATTCTCTTGTTCTGTTTCCATGCAGAATATAACATGGAATCAGAACTACCTTTATCACAGACCATGATCCTTAAAGGAAAAGATAAAAATGGGCCACTGGGAGAAAACATCCAGTTACGTTTCTTTGACATTAATGATTATGGAATTATATCACTGCAAATGAGAACTTTAGCAAGGATACCGGAATTGCACCCTTTACATTTTGGCTGCTTTTTAAGGTGTGTTTTCAATTAGTATTTGTATACATTAGCTACGATAAAGGTAGAAAAAGGGGGATATAAATCCTCCTTTTATACATATGTAAAGGTAGAAAAAGGGGGGAGATATATATATATCCCGGGGGTGGGGGTGCGCAGGGGATGCCACGTAAAAATGACTGAAATCGGCGTCAAATCTGTGGTTTCCGGGGTCGCCGAGATGAGGGCGACGCTCCCGACGCCGTTGGAGTCTGGGTTTGCCCCCCCCTCGGCGTGGGGGAAAGAAGGGGTGTGAAACAAAACATCCACCATGCCCTGCTGGAACGCCTGGAGCGATTGGCTCCAAACTTGGTACACATATGCCTTATGGTCTGGCAACAAATACTGCGGGTGTCAGGCCCCCCTAGCGCCCCCGGGGGTGGGGGTGCACAGGGGGCCCCACGTGAAAATGGCCACAAATGGCCGAAATTGGTATCAAATCTGTAGTTTCCAGGATCACCGAGACGAGTGGTGACGCTCCCGACGCTGTTAGAGTCCGGGTTTGGCCCCCCTCGGCATGGGGGAGAGAAGGGGTGCGAAACAAAACGTCCGCCATGCCCTGCTGGAATGCCCAGAGCGATTGACACCAAACTTGGTACACGTATGCCTTATGGTCTGGCGACAAATACTGCGGGGGTATGACCCCCCCCCAGCGCCCCTGGGTGTGTATGAAGGGGGTGCCATGTAAATACTCGAAAACGGCCAACATTAGTGTCAAATCCTGAGTTTCCAGGGTCGCCTAGAAGCTTGGGATAATTTGTTAGCCGGGCAACGCCAGGTAACAAAAGGTTAGTAAATAAATATTGAAGGATTGAAGAAAACAAATTCAACATACTTGAATTTAAGGTTTCAAAAAAAACCCGGGGGTTCAAAAAGATGCAAGACTATTCTTTCTATCGATGGTAATTGATTAATATGAGAATATGTTCATTCATTCATTATTCATATTCATTCATATTCATTCTTGTTCGCTCTCATTGTTCCCGTTAATGTTTAATACTGTTGTTGTTTTAATCTTGTTCTATGTATTGTGGTTACATTGTACTTTGTGTGTTCTCTGTAAGCCACTTTGGCATGGGAAAGGCGGGGTATAAATTATTTATCTATATACAGTATATAAAATTGGATGTGTGTATGTGTGTTTGTGTGTATGTATGTTCCAGCATAACTCTGGAACGCCTGCAGCAATTTACACCAAACTTGGTACACATATGCCTTACAATCTGGAAAGAAATACTGTGGGGGTACGATACCCCTAGCACCCTTAGGGGTGGGGGTGCGCAGGGGGTGCCATGTAAAAATACTTGAAAACAGCCAACATTAGTGTCGAATCCATAGTTTTCGGGGTCGCCGAGATGAACGGTGATGCTCCCGATGCCATTTAAGTCCAAGTTCAGTCCCCATCGGCATGGGGGGTGAGAAGGGGTGCAAGATACAGTGCTTGGAAATAGAATATCCGCAGCATGCTGATGGTGGCGTAGAGGACCCCATTCGATTTCAGATTTCAAAACTCATCCCACTTCTAGAAATACTGTGGGGGTAAGACACCCCTAGCACTCCTAGGGTGGGGGTAGGAAGGGGTGACATGTAAAAATAATAGAAAGCGGCGGATATTAGTGTCAAATCCATAGTTTTCGGGGTTGCTGAGATGAATGGTGACACTCCCGATGCCGTTTAAGTCCACGTTCAGCCCCCATTGGCATGGGGGGTGAGAAGGGGTGAAAATAAAATGTCCAAAATGACCAACGTTAGTGTCAAAGCCATAGTTTTCAGGGTCGGTAAGCTGATGGGTGACAGCCGCGGTGACATTTAAGCCCAAGTGTAGTCGAATAGAACACATAGAACTCTGTAGAACCTTCTGGAAATTTTTAGAAATCATTATGCCCTTGTCTTGGACTCCAATCAAATGCTTACCATGTTACCAGGTGTACTCACTGAATACAAGTCTATCGATACTGTAGTAGATGCCCATGAGGTCCTCAATTTCCCATCAGACTTCCTAAACTCACTTGGTCCGGCTGCATTGCCACCACATTGTCTTTTACTTACAGTGGGATCTCCAATTATTTTACTACAGAACCTCGACCCGCCAAAACTTTGCAACGGCACAAGGCTGTGTGTCAAGAAGATGCTGGGTACTGTAATTGAAGCGACTATCTTAACAAGAAACGGAGAGGGTGAAACAGTTTTTATCCCACGGATAACACTCATTCCGATGGATCTCCCTTTTCACTTTAAGAGATTGCAATTTCCAGTGAGATTTGCATTCTCGATCACAATCAACAAGTCACAGGGGCAGTCTATTAAGTACTGCGGAGTGGATTTGAGATTGCCATGTTTCTCCCACGGACTATATTGCTTGCTCAAGGGTGGGTTCTCCCAAGAATTTATGTATTCTTGCTCCTGGAGGTGAAACTAAACATGTTGTTTATAATCAAATTCTGAGTTAAATTAATATTATAGTGAATTTGTAAAAGATTTTACTTTATAATTTTTATACTGATACTTTTAATTACCTGTACATAAAATTACTTCGATTTTACACTATAGATAGAATTCATTCCTTTTCCTGCCTAATAGAAGCTTGGGATACATAAATACCCGGGCAATGCCAGGTAGAATACTGAGTTAATCATTTTACTGAATGGCGTATTTCTCGCCTCTTAATGAGGGAAGCACAGAGTACAAACCAGGCAATATTTAAAACCCATAGTTTACAAGTAAAAAACCATATTTTCTTTCATCCAATTTCACAGGAATGAATTTCCACTTCTACTTTTTTTTTTTTTTCCCGGGGGGGGGGGAGAAGCATACTGCTACCTGATACCACAACAGTAAAACTCCTGTCTGTATTGTCTGCTATGAATCAATGTAATTGTTTATTCCTCTACCTGGAGATAGCCAATTGAGCCAAGGCTTCAAAAATCATTTGGAAATCTGATCTGCAGACAAAACAACTGTGAGTCTAGTACTTTTTAATGTCTACGTTGCACCCAGCAGGCTGAAGTCTTCCATGGAAATGGGATCTGATGGCAGGAGAAAAGTAGGCTGCAGTTCTTCTTTCTCACACGTGTATGTTCGTGAATTGGCAGGCTGCTACTTTCTCTGTTTGCAGATATACTTATTAGGAGGAGGAGGAGAAATCCAGCCTGCTGAATGGCTCCAGGCCTCCTTTTGCAATCTATTCATTACTATTCCTCACAATGCCAGCAGGGGGAGCTGAGTATCTCTATAATGCGTGCACTATGGAGAGGAGGGGGCAGGATAGGGTATAGCCCTGGGAGAGACTGTAGGTGCTGTCTTGGGTTCCATGTTTCAAATGTCAGCTTTCTAGCTAATGTTTATTCTTATTTATTAAGAATTTATTTATTCATATTTATTAAGAATATTTATATAAAACTATTCAATTAAAAAGTAGTTCACAATGTGGTTTACATAGCAAAATGAATCACTATACGGTTCCCTGTGCCCAAAGGGTTCACAAATCTAAAAAATAGTTGCAGAACAGACACAGGAAAAGACACCATGCTGGGGTGAAGAGGGACAGTTGTCCTCGCCCTGCTACATATAAGCAGACATCATTTTAACTATTTTGGGTATACTTCATGTCCCCTACTTTGAGGAACAGATGTACAAACCTCTTTTCCCAAAAAGCATCCCAAGTCTATTACATAGCATCCTCTTCCACATAGCAAATAGCAATGTCTTCAATGAAACCATGATGATTATAATATGGCAACCATCTCTATTTGGAACAGATGTAACATTATCTCAGTTTCGAATAAAATTAGTTGGGTACGCTTAAATTATTTTTCAAAATATGGAAGGAAGTGTAGCTAATGGCACAATCCTTTCGCCAGCCTAAGATATCACAATCGTGCCATTATTATTATTATTATTTATTAGATTTCTATCCCGCCTTTTTGCCCGAAGGCACCCAAGGCGGCATTACAATATAAAATTCAACACAAAAAACAATTTAAAAACAATATTAAAACAATACAATAACACAAAATTAAAACAAGCAGTACAATTTAAAAACAACAAGCCCTGTGGATCATAAGGTATAAAATATAAAAGTGAACCAGCCAGCCAGCCTGTCAACAGTTAAAAGCTTTTTGAAATAAAAAGGTCTTCAGCCCCCGCCGAAATGTTAACAAAGAGGGAGCAGTTCTCAATTCTAAGGGGAGGGTATTCCAAAGTTGGGGGGCCACCACCGAGAAGGCCCTCTTCCTGGCCGCCGCCCCTCTCACTTCTCCTGGTGGCGGCACAGTCAAAAGGGCCCCCCCCCAGATGATCTAAGAGTACGGGTAGGATAATATGGAAGGAGGCGGTCCCTCAAATACCCCGGACCCGAGCCGTAAAGGGCTTTAAAAGTCAAAACTAGCACCTTGAATTGGGCCTGGAACAGAACCGGCAGCCAGTGTGTTGTGTATTTGTGAAAATAGCAGCAGAGTTGGGGGCTTGGAGACCCATTTCAGCGCTTGCCTTAGCGCTCCGATGCGAAGGACTGAAGCAATCGCCACATTTCCATAACAAAGTCTCTTTATTGTAGCGAAAGTAAGAAAGGTACAAAGGTTCAATCTGCCGGCTAGGAAGCCGGTGAAGTTTGGGCCGCTCGCAGGCGGCCGTTTTCAGTGCAGCTTTACATCTTAAGCACACACAGTGAAAAACTCCTTCTAACAACAGAACAAAGGGATGCAGCCAGAGTGTATCTGGTAGGTGGATACCTGAAGACCCCTTGTGCCCCATTATACCCAATGGGGTGACTCTTAGAACACTATGAGCTCATGGGAATGTGCAGTGTTTCCAGCCAGGGCTTCCCGTGTGAAACTGCCTGCTTATTCTACACTATCTTAAAAGGGAGTACCACTACTATCCCTAACAAGCTGGGAAGCTGCCTGCTGAAGGACACACAGGTGTTCTATCTGATCCTCAGACGGAGAGACGGAATGCCAGTTTCTACCAGTTCTGGACCGTGAGATATGAAACTGCAACACAGTGTAGCCGCCGAAACAACGGCTCGACAGAGTCAAACCGATGTGCCCCAGCGACCACCCGAGCCGCCGCGTTCTGTAGTAGTTGTAATTTCCGGACCGTCTTCAAAGGCAGCTCCACGTAGAGCCCATTGCAATAATCTAATCTGGATGTCACTAGGGCATGGGTCACTGAGGCCAGGTCCGCACAGCTCAGGTACGGCCCGGCCCGCAGCTGGCGAATCAGCCAAAGCTGAGCAAAGGCTCCCCTGGCCACCGCCGCCACCTGGAACTCCAGGTGTAGCTGTGGATCCAGGAGAACCCCCAAGCTGCGAACCTGCTCCTTCAGAGGAAGTGCAACCCCATTCAGAGCAGGACGATAGTCCAATACCCGAGCTGTGGATTTCCGAACCAAAAGCACCTCTGTCTTATCCGGATTTAATTTCAGCTTGTTCGCCCACATCCAGCCCCCAACCGCCTCCAGACAGCGATCCAGGACCTCAACCGCCTCCTCAGAATCAGGGGGAAAGGAGAGATAAAGTTGGGTGTCATCAGCATATTGATGGCACCCCACTCCAAACCCCCGGATGACCTCTCCCAGCGGTTTCATGTAGATGTTAAACAGCATGGGGGATAAGATGGAACCTTGCGGCACCCCAAACCTAAGAGGTCGGGGTGCCGAACAAGCGTCCCCCAGCACCACCTTCTTGGATCTGTCAGCCAGGAAGGAGCGGAACCACTTCAAGACAGTGCCTCCAAGCCCCAACCCGGCCAGCCGACCCAGAAGGACACCATGGTCGATGGTGTCGAAAGCCGCCGAGAGGTCCAGCAGGACTAACAGGGTTGCACTTCCCCTGTCCATCCCCCGGCAAAGGTCATCCACCAAGGTGACCAAGGCAGTCTCCGTCCCAAACCCAGGCCTGAAGCCAGATTGGAATGGGTCCAAATAATCCGTTTCCTCCAGTACCCTCTGAAGCTGGGACGCCACGCCACCACCCGCTCAATCACCTTGCCCAGAAATGGGATATTGGAGACTGGCCGAAAGTTGTTTAAATTTGTGGGATCCAGGGAGGGCTTCTTCAGGAGGGGACGAACCATCGCCTGCTTCAAAGCAGGCGGCAGCACCCCCTCCCTCAGAGATGAATTCACAACCCTCCCCGTCCACTCGGCCAGCCCTCCCCGGGCAGCTCTAATTAGCCATGCTGGGCAAGGGTCGAGCGGGCAAGCAGCAGGTCTCACACTCCAGAGAATCCTGTCCACATCCTCAGGCTCTACAAGCTGGAAAGAATCCCAAATGGTAGGATAGACAGGTTCCCCGGGGACATCACTAGATATGCTCACAGCGGCGTCCAAGTCATGCCGAATCTGATCGACCTTCTCTGCAAAATGTTTTGAGAACTCGTCACAGCAAGCCTCCGTGTGCTCCTCCCCACCAGTAGGGGGGGGGTGAGATGTAAAAGACTACGGACCACACAGAAGAGCTCAGCTGGACGGTTCTCTGCAGATGCAATGGTGGCAGAGAAGTGTGCCCTCTTAGCCGCCACCACTGCCCTAGAATAAGCTTTTAACTGGGCCCTAGCCCGTATCCAGTCAGATTCAGTACAAGTCTTTCGCCACCGACGCTCTAGACGCCTTCCCTGCCGCTTCATCATTCGCAGTTCCTCAGAGAACCAAGGAGCCGCTCTGATTCTGCGACTGGGCAGGGGACGCTCGGGAGCGATCTCATCCAGGGCCCTGGCCATCTCCGTATTCCAGAGGTCGACCAGGGCACCGGGTGGGTCTCCAACTCTGGCAACAGGAAAATCCCCCAGAGCCCTCAGGAATCCGTTTGGATCCATCAGCCTCCGAGGGCGGATCATAAAGTGCGATCCCCCGTCATTGCAGAGGTGAGAAGCTGCAACAAGCCTAAATCCCACCAGAAATCCCAAGCCTAAAACCCATTATGACATTCCGAGTAAGCAGCGCTGGTGGGAAGGCCTATTCCGTCCCACCAGCTCTGGATCTAGACTGCAGCGAGCAGGTAAGCACCAACTGGGCAGGGCAGGGAGGAGTATAATGGGGTGACGGAAGACAGAGATGGGTGGATGGGGTCCAGGAGAGGGTGGGATTAGCGGTGCTGGTGCACACTGAAGCCTGTTCCCCTTCCTAGGCCTGAATGCCTGATATGGGGCTTTTCAGGCTTGCCCCAGACATTTACCAGGCACAGATCTGAGTAGCCCCATTGAGCAGTCTGGGGTTCTACACAGGATAAGGGAAGCTCCAGCCTGCTCCTTCCCAGCAGTGAATGCATCATGGGCCAAGTGGCCCCACTGCACTAGCGCTGGCTAGGCTTGGGCTGTAAATTATGTTATAGCTTGCAAATACCACTGACCCTACTCTTACTTGAGAATAGTTCTCTTTGGAAACAGTGGAACTGTAAAAATAAACAGGAATAAGCAATAGCTCAAATGCACCAGCTGCACTTTCTGGTACTGAAAAAAGCTTAAGAGAAAGGAAGAAAAATTATGTTTAATGACCTTTTATATCCTCTAGTGCTTGTGAATTGATATTGTCTTGGATACTTGATCAACAGGTACTTAAAAGCCATTGTCAAAATAAAATGCATATCTTTCAACATAAAGGTCTCTGTACTGGCCATTTCAGGCATCCTCTTGAGTTTGGTCTCATTTCAGTTGTGTCCAGAAAGGATTAGTTCTCTTGTTGCTTTGCCAGTTGTCAAATAATTCAGTTTAATTTTTTGCCTAGATGCTGGGACAATGCGCCTTGAACAAGATGAGAGCCATGAGGAACTTGAGGCTTAATGAAGAAAAGTTTGCTGGAGAGCAACTACCCATTGGTGTCATGACTAAGCATTCACATTTCAATCACAACACTGTTGCACAACACCCACAGAGCAAGTAAGTGGCTTCAGAGCAATTGTCTACATATACGTTTTGCTTCTCACTCTCAGGGTGCAATCCAACCTGAGCCCTTGGGCCAACGCTAGTCACGCATCAGCCCAATGGCAGCAGCACTGGTGCAAGGGTGCCAGCTGAAAGCTGTGCTGTGCGGCTCCTGTGTGGCTGGTGCAAGAGCTATTCTGGGCATAGGGAAGGCGGGAGGGAGGGTGTTTCTGGGTGTAACAATAGCCAGGCTGGCCTGGGGAGGGGGGTGGAGTTGGGATGCTCCTGTCCCCAAGCTGCGCAGCCCCAATTTGGAGCTGTGCCTGCTAAACAGCAGGTGCAGATCCGAGCAACCCCATCAGGATAGCTGGCGCCTACCCCGGGGCAAGGGCATGAACATGCCCTTGCCTCATGGTAGCTACAGCCAGCTCCTAACGAGCTGGATTTGGTGCAGGCCCGCCAACCTTGCCATTCCAGCACATTAGGATTAAAAGTAAAGGTTTCCCCATGACCGAATGGTCTAGTCCTGACCGACTGTAGGGGCCGGTGCTCATCTCTGTTTCAAAGCCTGTAGAGCCGGCATTTTGTCCAAGGACAAGCTTCCATGGTCATGTGGCCAGCATGACTTTATGCCGTAGCGCACGGAACGCTGTTCCCTTCCCACCAAAGTGGTCCCTCTTTATCTACTCGCATTTAGGTCCTTTCGAACTGCTAGGTTGGCAGGAGCTTGGGCCTCAGTTAAGAAATAAACAGCGCATAGCAGTACTGCATGTTTGCAGGCAAAAATAATGATACACACAACAATAATAATATATACAACAGCTTAGATTGTTCAAAGCCCTTCATACATATCACCTCAAATGGATTTCACCCAAACTTTCCATTGACTGTGAGAGTTGTGTACATAAAAAAATATTTTTGAGACATCGCTAGAGCTAAATTTATGTCCCTTCATTGATACAGTCAGAAAATCCCTTCGACATTAACGGGTAAAGACCCAGACAGATGATTAACAGGCCTTTTGCTTTATGAGGCCAACATTTTGATTACAAAAATTCATGTGACAGCCACCAGCTTACGCTTTCTAATAAAACCTCACCTTGATATCGGGGACAGGCAATGCCACATGGATGCAATTTGATGCTTTCATTATGAGTAAAGGCGGCAGAAGAATAGGGGTGTAGTGAGTAAAACAGATGCAAAGGCACAGAGGAGCAAATCACCTGCTAAGTAAACCATGTATGGGAGTATCTCTTGTCATTGCTGTACTAATGAAGATATAGGGCTTGAACTAGCTGGTCGTATTTAGATAGCAGCTTTGTGCTAACTAATCCAAGACCTCTGTATTTACAATTTCTACTAATTTTTCTTAAAATCTGAATTCATGTAGATCTCCTATGTATAGATCTCCTATGTATAGAATTGGTAGTAATTCTTATACTGTAGTAAATAAAATTACTAAATAGAATTAAATAAAATGTGAGCAAAGATGCTGCTGAGGATTTTAAGGCTGCTGTAAGAATTACTGTGATTATGTATGTGGAATGCTTTGGTATCTTAGAAGACACAAGGGACACCGTAAAGGATGTATGGACCACTCTCAGAGTCAGAGAGGCCAGCACACAGATGTGCGCCATCCTTCCTGGAGCTGAGAGTGGTCCAAATGCGCTTTACTATGTCCCTTGTGCCAGCCCAACTTTGCTGGTCTAACTGTGCCAGCTTAACTCCAGGTTAGGATTGCACTCTCAGTCAGTCAGTAAACAAATAAAGGCAAACAAATTTAATACATTAACCATTTTCATGCGCCCAGTCTCAATTTCTGTGTGTCATTTTTTTTTTAAAAAAAGAACTATAATACAGGGATGTGTTTTGGATTTATTTCAGGTATTGAAGGAGCCTGTATTTTGGAACCACAGTATGTAAACTTTTGCAGAACAGGTGAGGTGCCCAAAGACTGGAGATGAGCAAATATTGTCCCTATCTTACAAAAAGAAAAAAGGAATATCTGGGGAAACTACAGACCTGTCAGCCTGGCATCAATTCCCACCAAGATCCTGCAACAGATTATTAAGTGGAATGTCTGCGAACATGTAGAAAATAATGGGGTGATTTTTCAGGAGCCAGGATAGTCCTGTCCCAAACAAACCATGCCAAACTAATCTAATCCCTTTCTTTAATAGTGACAGGTCTGATAGACCATGAGAATGTTGTGGATGCAGTGTATTTAGATTTCAGCAAAGCATTTCACAAAATCTTCCATAATATACTGGTGAATAAAATGGTAAAACGTGGGCTAGATGGTACTAGTTAAGTGGGATCCTGTGGGATCCACAGCAGCCACCGGGGTCTCCAAGGGAAAGGGGACATTCATCCCCTTCCCCTGGGGAAAGCCCTGGCCCCTGCAATGGGACTCCTCTAATCGCCACCAGCTATTTTGCCCATGATGACTCAAACAGCCCCATGTCAGGCTGCCTGGCCCAAGGTGGGGAATAAGATCTGGCAGTGGAAGCCACTGCTGAGTCTCACGCCCTGCACGGGCTTGCTCCTTCCCCTATTGCCCAATCCCCGTCTCTCCTCCCACCCCAAAAATATTCAGTGGATGCCGGCACTGCTAGGGCATCGGTAGTTTGTCCAATTGGCACTGAAGCTGGATGCACACTAGCGCCGGCCCAGCACCATCTCTCCCTCCTCTCTGACTGTTGGGAGCTTGCTTTATGGCACAATCACGGCACTTTTAGCTGGTAGTACACATAGTATATTGCCAGCAATTGGGCCATTACGATTGGGCCCTTGAATCAGGATTCAGAATGATTTTGACAAATGGTTTCATTGCATTCTACATTACCCATCAATAGATAATTTAATATAGAATACAATGAAATAAACCACATTGAAATATTTGTATTTTATCGAAGGTTATAGCCAAATAACCAGAAAATGAAAATACAACTGCCTTATTTATTTATTTATAAGAATTTATACCCCGCCTTTCCCATGCCGAAGCAAATGCCCAATGTGGCTTACATGGGCAGGTTAGTCTAAACCACCATTTTTCAATGGGGTTTTTACAACTATACAGTATTCTGCGATTCACCGAATCCTCAGTCCCAGATGTAGCCTTCACAGCGTGGTTCTCTCCTCTGTGACAGCGAGCTTCAGCAGGTAAGTCCAGCTTGGATAGGTCCTCAAGGTTGGAGTCCATTTTTTTGCCGGCTGGCCTTCTCACAACATTCCCACAGTACCAGCAGCTCAACCATCTGTCCGTACCTCCTGCCCAACAATGCCCTTATGTAACAATACATGAATTTTCTTAACTCAAAACTGACCAATGAGAATGATTCTTCAGAGAGCTAATGAGGTGTTATTACAACACAGCAGGGAACAAATGTTAGTATGAGTCAGCCCTCATATCCATATATCAGAGCGAATACTCTGGTTGGCCCGAAGGGATGTGGTGGCGCAGTGGGTTAAACTGCTGCTGCTGGGCTTACTGACCGGAAGGTTGGGACTTCCAACCTTCCAAGACTGCGCAACCGAGTGAGCTCCCATTGCTTGTCCCAGCTCCTGCCAACCTAGCAGTTCAAAAGCACGTAAAAATGCGAGTAGATAAATAGGGACCACTTCGGTGGGAAGCTAACGGCATTCCGTGTGCAACAGCGTATAGTCATGCCGGCCACATGACCATGGAAGCTTGTCCTCAGACAAACGCTGGCTGTACAGACTTAGAAATGGAGATCAGCACCACCCCCTACAGTAGGTCACAACTAGACCATTCGGTCGGTCGTTGGGAAACCTTTGCCTTTTACATCAGGTTGGCCGCTGTTTTGTTTTTTGTTGTTGTTGTTGATTACTGATTTGTTGGGTGACTTGTACTGTTATAGATTAAAATAAATATTTAAATAAATAAAATTAATAGGGGTTGCTCCAACTTAGTGATGCCGCTTTTATGCTGTGTGTATGATATTGTTATTTATGGTCCGGTACAGGAGGAGGTCCCATCAGATGGCGCAAATCCTAGTGACGCCTGTGGTGCTGGCACAGTACCTGCTGCACTAGCCGTGGCAAATGTGCCGTAGAGTGCATTTGTGATTACTCATGTGTAAGTAGTATTGGTCTGCGTTGGCCCACCAGCTCTGTATCCTGATTTTTGGCCGCCACTGTTGGGGGTAAGTGAGAAATGGCACAGGAGTGGGGGGAGAATGGTGAGAGGGCGGAACGTAGTGTGGAGACAGTTTGAACACTGCTAAACCAGACAAACTGCTGTGCTTGACTGAGTGGTTAGGGAAAATAGCAGGGGAAACCAGGGGAGAGGCAAAGGGGTGCACAGGAACTGTCATTTAACATGTGGGGCGAATTCAGACTTCAAAGGATCGTCCTACTTTAGTTTGCATAGCCCTCTCCACACTCTATTTTAAGATAGTTAGAAAATGCAAACCTTGGGCCTTTCCCCTCATGGTCAGCGCCCCCCCCTTTTACATTCTGAATAATTCGAACGTCCCTCACTACACTGTGGCACTTTATGTATCACGACGATACTTATAAATGTTTCAAATAAAGATTTATACACCGCTTTTCTATTCCAAAAATTGAGAACAGCGGCTCCCTTAGTGTTCTACTTGTATTATTTTCAGTGGACCTTTAGGGCTCCCTGAATTTTTTTCCTGGCAAAACCGTCGCCCGGAAGGAAGCCAGCAAGGCTGGCCCTGAGAGAACAGCGGCAGATTTTTTGCCTTCCTAGGCGAGATCGGCGGTGGGGTCGGTCGCTCTAGGCCCGGGGCTGGGTTTGGCTCAGAAGCAGAGAGCGCTTCCAGCCCCAAAGCACCCCTGTTGCCCTTGAAGAGCTGATAATGGGCACCTTCCTAACTGATGCGCCCCCAACTTCCAGTTCTGCCATCTCTCCTTCATTCTATCGACGCGCCGTCCACGGGATGTGGGAACCCTTTTTTCGCCTCGCGGAACCTTTGCTGCGGAGCGCCTGTTGCTGCCCGGGGGATCCTCTGGGTGCTCCGGCAGAGGGGAAGCTTTACTGTTGCGGACCCCAGCGGAGGGAGAGAAGAGCGAGGAGGCGGTGACAACGACGCGGGTGAAGCGAGTTAACGGGGGGTTGTGCGCCACCAAACAGCGCGCGGAGCGCTTCAGCCTCCTCTGCCACCACGACCTGGCCCGCAGCCCCAGCAGGAGGTGAGAGCCGGTCTCTGGCGGGAGCCGCGCGAAGGGAAGGGGGGACCGCTTAGCAAGGGGGAGGGAGGTACAGGGGGGCGGATGGGTCCAGTGGTGGGAGGCTGGGAACCAGAGCCCCTCCCCCCTTGGCATAGTCAGGCTCCAGGGAAGGGAAGGCCAGACGTCGCCCTGGGAATGTGCGGCTACTGTCTTGGCTCAGGCGGAGCATCCAGAGGTGGGTGGGCGGGAAGGCATCCAGGGACCGTGATTCGCACCAGAGGGGGGCATCTTGACAGAAACAGGCGTCAGCTCGCAGGGGACGACGGTTTTTCCTAAACAATAAGGTGAGACTTCTGGCTTTAGCGAGATAGAGATAGGGAGGCTTTCGTGGGATGCTGAGTTTGATACAGAGGACTAAAAACACATTAGCCTGGATTTGGGTTCGGTAGAAGACATCTTATCCCAAGGAATGGGGTGGAGAGTTGTAGAACTAAAGTTTACTGATGAGAGTGTGGGCAGATAGTTTTGAATTGAGATGAACTCTTAGAAAGGTGATTTGACATTTTTTTAATGCCTGAAATGTTACATAACATATGATGAATGAAATTGCAACTAGCAGCTGGGAAAAAATTAGTTTGGAATACTCTTTAGGGAGAGACCTTGCATACAAGTAGATGATACCGTATCTGGACATCCAAAATCCAGACTATTCTGAAATCCAGACATATTTGTCCAAGACTTTTTAAAACTTTCTACAGAAAGTTTTGTGCTCATTCCCATGAACAGGCTGTAAGTTCTATTTTCTGTTCTGTGTTGTGTGCCATTTTTGAATAATGTCAGAGAGGCTATCAGACACCCAATTGGGTCACAGTGAAAAGAGCAAGAGAAAGCATTTCTCATTATCAATCAATCAATCACTAGTATTTATATACCGCTTTTCAACATAAAGTTCACAAAGCGGTTTACAGGCAAATAACAACATTAAAGTTAAATGGCTCCCTGTCCCAAAAGGGCTCACAATCTAAAGGAATGGAGAACACCACCAGCAACAGCCACGAGAAAGACACTGTGCTGGGGTGAAAAGGGACAATTGCTCTCCCCCTGCTAAATATAAGAAGACACCACTTGGAAAAGTGCCTCTTGCCCAGTTAGCAGGGGTTAATTATATAATATTAATACTAATAATAATTAATTATTATATTCATGAAGTTATTCAAAAATCCAGAAAAATTCAAAATCCGGGCACCTTCCAGTCCCAAGCAGTCCAGATAAGGGATAATCAACCTGTATTAGGTACTTTGAATTCTATTTCCCATCTTCATTAGTGTGGGGGGGGCGGAGACTGGTGATAGCACTTTGAAAATAGTTATACAGGCATGCTCCGATATCTGCTTGGGTTCTGTTCCAGACACCACTGTGGATACCTGAAACCGTGGATACTGGGGATACCTTTTTAAAGATAGGGGAACATCAGTGGTTTTGCTGCAACAAGGTAAAAAAGATATTTGTTTAATTTTTTGTATCGTTTTAATAGGTGCCCTAGTATCCATGGTGTCCTTGGTTAACTGAAACAGTGGAAACCAAATCAGTGGATACCGAGACATGCCTGTACTACCTTTTCATGTCAGCTTGACATAAGATTATCTGTTTATTTTCCATCCTCTCCCCCTCCCCTTGTTTTGGTTAGTACTGACATTCTTATGTTTGATTTTATGTCATGTCTGTTTTATGTTTAAACTGGTAGTTTGACTATTATTAATGTGTGCATACCATTGTTTAAAGGAAATGGTTAAAAAAACAGTTCTTGCTTAGCATATACAGTGTGCTAGATGCTATTCAGAAGATATACCTGCATATTCTCTGCTTAGAAGCTCTACATAGGTGGAAAGGTTTGGAAAAAATAGCAAAGATGGATCAGGACATACTCATAGTAGAAGGTTAAAAAGTGGTGATGATTTAAACGGTAAATAAATTAGGTTTGATAAACTGAAAAGAGGAGACTATTCTAAGCATAATGAACATGACAGAACTCATATTACATATCGTTGGTGTTGGGAAGGAAAAAAAGTCTTCCCACGTTTAGTCTTCCTATTCCTGCACATTTCTCTTTCATCTGAAATACCATTTTCACATCACATTTTCACTATGCAGGATTCAGAGCTACACGGGCTTCTGATGTGGAGTCAACTTTCACATCTCCAAGGCAGGTGAGACTTGAAAACTCTGTTTTTGGACAAGGTAGAGTTGGAAACATGAGGAACTCATGAAAACTCTTTGTTTCCTATGCAATATATTTGAAGCTACTCTGAAAAGAGGGAATTAGTTTAAGGTAAAGACTGTGAGATTATTTGTAGAAAATGACAAGACCGGAGAGGAATGGACACTAGAGATACGGCAGGAGACCTGGGATTGATAGACTAGGGATGAATGCTTTAGCTGTAAATGGAAAAGTGGTTCTTAAATGATGGTACTGAAGTTTCAGGACCCGGCGATAGCCTGAATATGGTTGGAGAAGGGAAGGGGTTAGTTTAATTTGCTCCCAAGTTTGTATGAGTGTGCAATGATTGTCTTCAACAGAGGGAGGTAAGAATGGGTTTGGATAGGAAGAGTCGAATATTAATCTTGAACATGTTCAGTTTGCAATTATTAAAACCATTTATATAGTTTATATAGTGCTTTTCAACAAAAGTTCACAGTTTGCATATAGTAATTTTGGGGTGAATAGGGACAGTTGCTCTCCCACTGCTAAATGTAAAAGGACTGCCACTTTAAAGGTTGTTGTTGTTTTGCCCAGTTAGCTGGGCATATAGAAGGAAGTGTTTGTGAGACAGTTAAAGATCCATTAGCAAGATACAGAACAGAAATGAAAAGACAGATTTAGAAGTTAATCTTGTAACAGTAATAACTGGAAGTCAGAAAACCAAATTGGTATGTGACCCAGAGAATGAAAAAAGCAGTATATTGAGAAATGAGACCTGTTGGTCCAATATGAGGAAAAAAATCTTCAAAGCAGACTGATGTTTTAAGAGAGTGAAGTAGGACATAGAGAAACTATCACAGAAATCAGAGTTATAGAGAAGGACACAGATAACAAAACCTCTGTGAATGTATTGCATTTATCAGAAATGAGTTTATAAGCATTCACGTTTCCTTTCTCAAGTTCTACTACTTGAGCCTCAGGAGCAATTGAATTGCATCTATATTGGAGCCTAATAACAGGTTAACAGTACAATCCTATGCATATCTACTCAGGAGTAACTCGTATAGAGTTCAATGGAGTTTGCTTTCAGGTATGAGTCTGTAGGATTATATTATACTCTGCTTTTGTATGTGTGCATACATTTATAAGAGTGAAATCAATTCTTTTGTTTCATGTGAACTTATTCTGAGGCTATTTACACATCTTTTGTTTGTAAAGCATTCTAGTCTACATCTCATAATAGTATATATCAGCATTATTGCTTTTTCATTCCTTTCACATTCCTTTCTACTGTTGAAGACTCCTAATTAAGGATGAAAGGATATGTATGGCTCAATCAGCATATCACTTCTCTCCATCACTTTAAAGTTGAAACCTATAAATGTGATGATGATATCTAGGAATTTTGAATCATTTTCTGTGCCAGTACATTTTCTGTGCCAGGCCTCAATCCTTTCCACACCTGAGAGTAAGCCCCATTGACTCTAATGGAATTTACTTCTGAGTAGATGTGCATAGGATTAGGCCAGTGGTTCCCACTCAGGAATGTGCTGAATCCGCTGGGCCTGGGGCTGCGGGGGTATTCCGATGATGCCACTGCTATCATGACACCATGGGGCACCCAGGAGCTTCAGCCCTTACCTAGGGGTCACGCTGAGTTCCAGAGGGATCTGGGAGGCTTGCATTCCCCTGCGGGCCTTGAGGCAGGATAAAGCCCTGTTTTTGTGAAGAAAGCACTTTCTGTGTGCGATTGCAGTGGCACCGTTGGGACACCCATAACGGGGCTACTCCCCTTAAGGGAGAATGGCCCAGTTTTAGTTCACAGTAATGGGTCACGACCCACAGTTTAGGAACCACTGGATTAGACTGTAGGTCAGACTTGAACCTTTCTGCTTCAGGTTTCCTCTCTCAAGTACTCTTGTGTTTGAAGTGGTAGGTCTCCTAGATTAATGTTCTCAATGGAATGGTTAACTGGATGATGTTTTGGGGTCTTTTGGGGGGATGGTGTGGGAGGCTGGTTCCTCCTTCCATTCTTGGTGCAGATTCTGTTTACATTAATCCTATTTGACTCCTTCAATCTATTGTAAACTGACATGGCCTAGGAGCAAAGATATTGCTGTTCATACTTTTCTTAAAAAAATGATAGACAAGATAGGTCATGTTTATGGAAGTAGTTCTCCAGTCTGAGCCTCCTTTTTCTCTTTCCTTTCAGAGGCATAGCTAAACAAGTGCAGGGGTTGCAATTGCAACAAGCTTTAGGGGGGCAACAAACTGAGCTTGACACTAGTGGCCAAAATAGTTGAAATCTTGGTATGTATGAATAATACCATCATGTTCTATATCATTGGAAAGGTAATTTAATACAGAATGCAATGAAACAAACCAGAATGTAATATCTTTATCAAACGTTATGGCCAAAAAACCTGAAAACGAAAATACAACTGTCATGTAAAAATTGCAGTTTGTTAAAATTGTGTTTTAGGAATAATGCTGTCATGTTATATATCATTTGATGTGGAATTTCATACAGAATACAATGAAACAAACGAGTATAATACCTTCATTCGATCAAACGTTAATGGCCAAAAAACAAGAGAAAACAAAAATACAATTATGACATCACTTCCTGTTTTGATGTCACTTCCGGAGCAACATTTTGCTCTCTGCAGTTGGCTACACTTCCATTAGCTATGCTCCTATTTCTCTTACTTCTTTTTGCCCTGAGTTGGGCTCAGGTTTAGCTTAGAAGACACTGTGCTCAAATATGGACAAAGTTGCCTCCTTGTACCTGTTCAAAAATTCAGTGGTGAAGCTTTCTCCAATACATTACCAGCTGATGTCCTTACAAAATCCCACAATTACACAAGTAGGCAATAAACAGGGACAAAAGGCACAGGGCTGGTGATCCAAGGTGATCCAGTCTTGCAGGTCTTGATCCATTGGGCGAAGAGCCACAGGCAAAGAACCCTTTGGCTCTTGCCCTTAGGGTCGCACCAAAGACTCGTGCCTCTGGACCCCCTCCCCCCAAGTAGCAGGTTGTTTAACCTTTGATGCACATAGCCTAATCTACCCTGTCAGTTTCATGAGCCACCAAAAATTGGGTCGTGACCCACACAGGTGGGCCACAGACCCACAGTTTGGGAACTGTTGCCTTAAAATGCAATTGAGTGTAAAAATATGGAATAGAATCACACAGAAACCAAATGTACTGGCAAATATCTATCACTTCTCTTAAGGCATGAAAGATGTTCCAGGAAGAGGTTAAAATATTGCTTAGAGTATAGTATGTGCTTGCCCTTAATGAAAAGCAAAGGGAGATATTGTGGTATTGGGGACTTTCTGTGAATCATGCACTTTTTGATGTGTAACCAAGTCTGTTATGTTTTCACCAATCCTTGTTGTTTTATGGGTTGCAGATGCTACCAAAAACTTAGATTTTTGCCTTGAATAAGACTGGAAGTTGTGGGTTATGTAATCCTGTCAGTTCTTCCATTCTAGGAAAGTGACGCTGTTGAAAGGGTACAATAATTATAGAATTGGAGACAGCCTGGTAGACATCTCATCCAACCCTATGCTTGATACAGAAAGTCCAGAGTTCAAGAATCTCCAGCAGATGACAGTCCAGCTCCTTGCTCTTCTCTAGCAGGAGAGGGCCCTCTCCCCAGTAACTAATTTGAAGGATGACTTACTGTAGGGAACCTGTTATCTAGAGGGGTGGTAAGGTCTGTCTCTCTTATCTTGATTCCGTTAGCTTTCTCTAATCATGTGCACCTTTTTGTGTCTTACCTTGTCTGAAGTGAAATAATAGGTTTCTTGAACATTTCACTTCAGACAGGGGCAAAAAAAAAATCAGTTTGAATCCATTGTCCTAAAGTGCAGAAGAATATATGGCTTGAGTTCCTTTGTCAATGTTAGTCGAATTCCCTAATCCATCAGAGCATGCTGGAAATACATACGCTCCATTATGATAATTCATTCTTGCCTTGGAAACCTCTGACAGAGATTCCTAGGCAACATTTTATTTTCTGACCTTTTACAGCTTGGAAGTGTTTGGATAGTCATTTCTCTCTTACTGCAGTGTGAGCCTATACTTGCTTTTTCTTTGTTAGTTTCTTTTTGGCAGTTTTTAGATGGACGAAAATTTAAACTAAGCTATCTAAGGGTGCAGTCCTAATCAGCTTTGCAACACTGACATAGTTGTGCCAATGGGGCATATTCTTCAATGCAATAGTAGTCACAGAGGCCTCCTCAAGGTAAAAGAATGTTCCCTTACCTCAGAACACCATTGCCCTTACCCCAGTGCTGACAAGTTGGTTAGGATTGCGCCCGGAATCTAACATAGCCGTATTTCTTTGTTATCTTCCAAGTCCTTTTCAAAGTTTGTTGCTATTCTCTTAATCTTCTGTGGTTTGTGTGTTAACATAATGAAGCAAACTAGGCTGATATGAGACCATATCAGGTATTTGCAAAGTGGTGTGATTGCTTCCAATGATATGTATATGATGCTTCTGTGACTGCACAACCAACAACTTATCTTGCCTAAGCTCTAAATCCTGCCATGTGCACTTTCCCCACATTTTGTATCTATACCTGTTGTTTGTTTCCAGTGAGAATGTTCTTGTTTAATTAAGAACGTTTAATGTTCCAGTGAGAATGCTATTATAATGCTATAACAGCTGTGAGCTTCCTTGGGAGCATTTAAACTGATGGACAGCATATTGTAATGTTTTCAATAAGTAATGTTTCAGAGAGGCAGTCTGTAGCAGTAAAACTACTGATTGTCCGGTGACAATCATTAGTATTTCAGCCCAAACTTGGAGACTAACAAATGGATCTAAGCACAAACTTGGGGTCTACAGTCCACTTAATCAGATGTTAACAAATGTTAGATTGTTCTGTCCAGAAAATTTTGTATGATCTTTCAGTAGTATTTGCAGTTCCTCCCAGTATTCTGTCATCTGTAGGTATAATGATTTTCCCACCCATTTTCTAATTTATTAATAAAGATGGTTGAACATCATTGTGGAAGATGTTCAATGTGGAAGGGGACTATAGAATGTATTTATTGAAGATGGAGCAGTGGTGCTTTTTATGGCTTCTTTTAAGGGTTTTTTTTCACTCTTGAAGAAAACACAGACAACAGCAAATTCTAATGGTCACACGCTCCTTACTTTTAAGGGGTTGTGCAGCCTAATTCTCTGAAGAGTTATATAACTATACCCATTCAGATCAATGGGTGGAAGTAAGTCCAACTATTCAGTAGGATTGCAGCCTTGTTTAAATATAAGAGAGTAGTGCAGAATTGCTTATGTCACCTTCACATATCCCTGAATCTGGCTGTTTAGAGTGAGATCTGTCACATAAAATGAGCTTAGCCTAGCATAAGAGAACCAGTGGACAGATACATGCACTTGTGTGGACCACTGTTTTCTGACATCACTTGTGGCAATTGCAGTAGTAGGGTAAATAAGTAGTTCCTGTGGATCTGGTGGATCCAGCTGCCTATACCTCTGCTGCACCATGTATCATAGGTAGAAAAAGAATAAATATACTAAGTGGTAATTATGTGCTTATGACCACATAGTAAATTGGTCATCTGTATTGTTCTCCTAAGTAGTGAGAAGAATGCTATCAAACACAGGGTGACCAGATATAATGGACACCGTAACTATATTTTTAACTATTGTATAGAAGAGGGAATTTTGTAAAGTGCAACTCAACCTGGAAAGCTGAATCTGCCAAAATCTATACAGTGGTTAAAGGTGTTGGCACTGTGCCCTCATTGTATCTGGTCACCCTGATCACACATCTATACTTAGGCCTACACCAGGGGTCGCCAACTTTATGGCTCCTGTACCTCTTCCAGATGACAAAGCTGCACCTGCCAGAATTCCCTCCTTTACATACTTGTTAAAGGTCCAGGAGCCTTAAAGTTGAAAGGTTGGCCACCCCTGGCCTACACACATCTCTACATGAATAGTTATTCAGTTGGAAAATGCATCTGTGAGCCACATCTGAGGGTTCCATTCACATGGGATTGGCGACCACATGTTTCGTGCTGTCCAGGGCTCTCTTTGAGGAAAAAAATGCTAGTAGCTCCTCATGTGCTGCCAATAATCCCTTGGCAGACATCCTGAATCTGCAGAAATTGCAGTAGCACTTGCCCGTAAAAAGGAGCAGGAGGTCTTCTTAAGGCAGAATACGTCCTGGTCCAGGCATATACTGTACTGTGATTCCTTGCCCTGACTTTCACAGGTGACCTTTTTTCCACTCACTCACTCACCCACTCACAGTGGGAAAAATGGGCTTGCTTCCCTGCTTCCAAACAGGAACATTCCCCCAGAATTAATTTATGTTCACTTGTTTAATATGTTGATTGATTTGCTTCCTAGGTCAACTTTCCTGTTCAGACCGAGAATTGGGAGCTCTTGAGTATTACCTACAAGCTCAATCAAATACCTAAGGGGAGGCCAGAGGCGTATTTATTATGCCACGCGGGGAGGCGGGTGCAGCGTGGGAAAAAGTGGTGCACTTTTTTGCCCTCCCTCCCTCCCTCCCTTGTGTCCAGTGGTGTAGCTACCTATGGGGTGGGGGCGCAGTGTCCCAGGTGCCATCTTCAGGGGGGTGTCACCACTGAACCCCAAATTCCAAAAATCACGGGTTTACGGAATAATATGGTCATGCTGTATATTGTTGGATGCAGAATTCCACCCGGAATTCAATGAAAAAAACCCAGAGTGTAATATCTCTATTCTATCAAAAGTTATGGCCAAAAACGTAAAAACTGAAAATAAAATTTCTTTTGAACAATTCGTGATTTTTAAAATCACAGTTTTAAGAAATAATACCATCATGCTATAGACTGTTGGATGCGGAATTTCACCATGAATTCAATGAAAACCCCCAGAATGTGATACCTTAATGCTAGCAAAAGTTATGGCAAAAAAACAAAAAACAAAAAATAACAAGTAAAATCACAGTTTATTAAAATCACGGTTGTATGGAATAACCATCATGTTATATACCGTTTGATGTGGAATTTCACCACGAATTTAATGAAAAAAACCAGAGTGTAATATCCTTATTCTATCAAAAGGTATGATAACAAAAACAAAAAAAAGCCACTTCTAATGTAAAAATCAGTTGTTAAAATTGTGATAAAATAATGCTATCATGTTATATATCATTTGATGCAGAATTTCGTCAGGAATTTCCTAAAAAAAACCTGTGTATCTTCATTCTAGTAAATGTTATGGCCAAAAAACACACAAACACAACACACCAAAAATACAACTGTTTTATACAGGGGTGTCAAATATACAGCCCTCAGACCTGCATAATGAGTCCACAAATGAGGCCCGCAGAACCTGTAACACCCCCACCCCCGTGTTGCTTGCCTTGTTCTCCTTTATAGCTATAGTTTATAGCTATAAACTCTATAGGAGGGACGGAAGGGCATGTTGGCGGTGGGGTGGCCATCTATGTCAGAGAAGGGATAGAATCCAGCAGAGTAGAAATTGAAGGTGGGCCTGACTCCACCATAGAGTTACTGTGGGTTAAACTCCCAGGTCAAAAGAGCGATGTAATAGTGGGGGTGTGCTATTGTCCTCCGGATCCAAAACTTGAAGGGGACCTTGAAATGAGGAAACAAATCAGGGGGGTGACCAAGAAAGGCAGGGTTGTAATCATGGGGGACTTCAATTATCCTCATATCGACTGGGTCAGCTGGTGCTCTGGTCAAGAAAGAGAGACCAGATTCCTTAACGTGCTAAATGACTGTGACTTAGAGCAGCTAGTCATGGAGCCGACCAGAGGACAGGCGACTCTGGATTTAATATTGAGCGGTACTCCGGACCTAGTTAAGGATGTCAGTGTTACTGAGCCATTGGGGAACAGAGACCATTCTGCAATTCGTTTTGCCATGCATGTCCAGGGAAGAGGGCAGAGGAAACCTGACACAAAAACCCTCGACATTCAAAGGGCAGATTTCCCTCAAATGACGAGGCTAGTTAAGAAGAAATTGAAAGGGAAGGTAAAAAGAGTCCAGTCCCTCCAGGCTGGGTGGAGCCTGTTTAAAATAACAGTAGTAGAGGCCCAGCAGAAGTGTATACCACAAAGAAAGAAGGGCTCAACTAGGTCCAGGAGGGTGCCTGCGTGGCTGATGAATAATGTGAGAGAGGCCGTAAAGAGCAAGGAAGCTTCCTTCCGAAAATGGAAGTCTTGCCCAAATGATGAGAATAAAAAACAACATAAACTCTGGCAAAAGACATGTAAGAGGGTGATACGGGAGGCCAGAAATATAAAGGGGAACAATAAAAGCTTCTTCAAATATGTTAGAAGCAGGAAACTTGCCAGAGAGGCGGTCGGCCTGAGGGAGGGAGAGAGGAGATCAAAGGGGACCTGGAAATGGTAGAGAAATTAAATGAATTATTTGCGTCCGTCCTCCCGGCAGAAGACCTTGGGTAGATACCACTGCTGGCCTCTCCTAACTAAAGATTTAAGTCAGATAATTGTTAATAAACAAGATGTTTTAGATCAAATTGATCAATTAAATATAAATAAGTCACCAGGCCCAGATGGCATCCACCCAAGAGTTATTAAGGAATTAAAGAATGAAGTTGCCGACCTCTTAACTAGAGTATGCAACTTGTCCCTTCAAACAGCCATGGTGCCAGAGGATTAGAGGATAGCCAATGTCACACCAATCTTTAAAAAGGGGAGAAGGGGGGACCCTGAAAACTACAGGCCAGTCAACCTAACCTCTGTTCCAGTTAAGATGGTGGAAAGCCTCATCAAAGATAAAATCCTAAAACACGTAGAGGAACAAGTGTTGCTGAAGGAAAGTCAGCATGGCTTCTGTAAGGGTAAGTCTTGCCTCAAAAACCTTTTAGAATTCTTTGAAAAGGTCAACAGGCACGTGGATGTGGGTGAACCTGTGGATATCTTATATCTGGATTTTCAGAAGGCATTTGACACAGTTCCCCAAAGGCTGCTGAGGAAACTTCACAGTCAGGAAATAAGAGGACAGGTCCTCTTAAGGATTCAGAATTGGTTGAGAGTAGGGGTCAATGGGCAATTTTCACAATGGAGAAAGGTGAAAAGTGGAGTGCCCCAAGGATCTGTCTTGGGGCCGGTGCTTTTCAACTTGTTCATAAATGACCTGGAAACAGGTATAAGTAGCGGGGTGGCCAAGTTTGCGGATGGCACAAAACTTTTCCGGATGGTGAAAACCAGAAGGGCTTATGAAGGGCTCCAGAAGAACCTCTCCAAGTTGGGGGAATGGGCAACAAAATGGCAGATGCGTTTCAACGTAGACAAGTGTAAAGTGATGCAAATAGAGGCAAAAAAATCAAAACTTCAGCTATAGGCTAATAGGTTCTGAGCTGTAGCTAATACAGGCTAATAGCTGACAGCTCAGGAGAGAGATCTTGGGGTGCTGGTGGACAACTTGATGAAGGTGTTGACCCAGTGTGCGGCAGCGGTGAAGGAGGCCAATTCCATGCTTGGGGTAATTAAAAAAGGGGTTGAGAATTAAACAGCCAAAATTATTATACCATTGTACAAGTCAATGGTAAGTCCACATCTAGAGTATTGCGTACAGTTCTGGTCACCACATCTCAAAAAGGACATAGTGGAGCTGGAAAAGGTGCAAAAGAGAGCAACGAAAATTATTATGGGGCTGGGGCACCTCCCTTATGACTGCAGCATTTGGGACTCTTCAGTCTGGAAAAAAGGCGCCTGAGGGGGGACATGATTGAGACATAAAATTATGCACGGAAGGGATAGAGTCAATAGAGGGATGTTCTTTTCCCTCACTCACAATACAAGAACCAGGGGGCATCCACTGAAATTGAGTGAGATAAAAGGAAATACTTTTTTACCCTGCGGATAATTAAGCTATGGAACTCCTTGCCACAGGAGGTGGTGATGGCATCTGGCCTAGATGCCTTTAAAAGGGGACTGGATGGATTTCTGGAGGAAAAGTCCATCGTGGGCTATAGGCCATGATGGCTGGGCAACCTCCTTACATTAATAGTAGGCTACTTCAGAATGCCAGGTGCAAGGGAGTGCAACAGGATGCAAGCATCTTGTTGTCTACTGAACTCCCTTAGGCACCTGGTAGGTCACTGTGAGATACAGGAAGCTGGACTAGATGGGCCTTTGGCCTGATCCAGTGGGGCTCTTCTTATGTTCTCTGGCCTCCAGCAGCAAGCAAGAAGCTCCAGCAGCAAAATGGTCATCCGGGCCAGCAGGGGGAGCTGAGAGTGCAAAATTTAGGTCCTCCCAGCAAAGACACAGAGGAAGGCCAGTGCAAGAAGCAGTTATGCACTGTTAGGAATGGAGTTTTCATGGAAGTGGGCTGCTTCCAATGGAACATAACTCTCAACTAAGCATGCATAGGACTGCAGCACTGAAGTACTTTGGTGGTGATGGTGAGAATGGCTTGAAGATCTCTTTGTGGGAAAAGAGAAACATGCCAATTAGCTTAAAAAATTAACATTTGTTCCTGTTAGGAATATGAAATATCTTATCCTGGTCTCTCTGGAGGTGTTCAATTCTACCTGCTTTTGGTTGGCCCAGGCTTATTCTGTTTCTTGTTTGAAAGATGGATTTGGTTTGTATTAAAAATGCTTGAGTGCCTCCGGGCAAAAAGGCGGGATAAAAATCAAATAAATAATAATAATAATAATTGTGGATTAGAGATTGTGATCCAAGACAATTGGATTGTGATCCAATATTTCAGTGCCCAATCCTATCCAACTTTTCAGCACTGATGCAGCCACAATGCAGCCCCAAGGTAAGAGAATATTTGTGCCCTTACCTTGAGGAGGCCTCTGTAACTGCCCCCACATTGTAGGCTGCAGCACATGGCCCACTGGTACAGCTGGTCACCTAATCTGGAGTTAGGTAGGCACAGTTAGGGCAGCAAACCTTGGGAGCTCCTTGGAGATACAAAATGTGAATGAATTAATAAAATAATTTTGCCATGGGATGTGTGTAAAAAAATTAAGTAAATGTGTGTAAAAAAATTGGGTTCAAAATGGCCTAGCTCCGCCCCTGCTTGTTTCTGGTACGTTCCGAAATGGAGTGATTCCATGGCGGTGTGGCGGGGCAGCGCAGGGAGTGGGGCAGCAGCCCCAGTGGCGTCATCCTGGCGGAACGGCTCAGTACGCCATTCCGCCAGTTCTGCGGACAGGCCCGGGCCGCTTTGCCTCTCCGGAGGATGGGCGAGCTGCTCCTGGGCCCGCCCTCCCTCCCTCGCGTCCCGAATTGCTCTGAAATGGAGCGATTCGGGCGCTGTGAGGCACAGGGAGCGTGGCCATAGGGGCGGAGGGCTGCCAATCATCCGGGCGTTCCGGTTCCTGGCGCGCCCGGATGACATCACTGGGCAGCCCTAAGAGCGTGGTGACATCACCCTGTTCCCGGTGCACTTTGAGCTAGTTACAGCTCTGGTGGAGGCAGGTCAAGCACACTTCTGTGTCACCTCCGCATTACAACTTCTGGGGGCTGCAACAAGATTGAGAACCAGGGAGTTCTCAAAGGGGAAGATATTTCAAGGAAAGGAAATGTTTCAAAACCCACATGTTCCATGGAGAAAAATTCCTCATGATTTTCTCTACATGGGGTGGGGAACAAGGGCTTTTTGCTGCGGTGGAGTCCAAAATAATCAGTACAGGGTCCACCTCATGAGCACAAGCCCCAGAACTTTTAAGTTCTGCTCCGTAGCCTTTGGGGAAAAGTCTGTGCTGCTTGAGGGCTGGGACAAGGACCAGTGGTGGCGGTACTGCTACGTATCCTGATCCACCTTCATAGTACTTGTGGACAAGGTCAAGGTGCAACTTACCCAGGAGTCAAACACCCCTGAGAAAAGAGTGGCCATTTCGGGCTGGTGTCTAATTCCAACTCCAGGATGCTGTCAGCACTGTATGCAGCCAGGATGGCCACAACATCCTCTATTTTTGCAGAGTTCTGTGAGTCTGTCATGGACACCAGGTTTGGGTCTGTCACTGGGTTTAGCAATGTGTAGTCGATCATTGACTGGTTTTGTGCCAAGGGCTTTGTGAACCGTGTTGACATTCTGGATGGAAGTCACACCCAATCCTATGTCCAAGTGAGGGCGCTCACAGTCACCTCGGTCACAAGAGATACTGATCCACAGTGCTTCAGATGTGGACTCCATGGCAATGTTTATAGGCATTTTTGTGGGAGTGATTGGCAGATGCCATGACCCTGGGGTCCCCTCTGTTCAGGAGAATGGAGGAGGACTCTTGGGCATCGAATGTGGCAGAGGACATCAGTGTCCTACCCCTGAGCATCAGGAATGCTGCCTTCCCATTGTTCCTGTGGCTGATGGAAGCATTACCCTGCTTGCCCCATCCTGGAGTATGGAGAATCAGGAACATGTGCTGCAGCTGTTGTCAGGGGCAGGAGCAGGTAATGTTTCGAAGTCTAGGGGTTGTTCGGAACAAACAAGGCTTTGTTTTCAAAGAGTGTTGTTATGTGTTTTCAAAATGTGTTGTTAAAGAGTCCAGAAACTATCTTCAGCGGTGTTGTTAATGCTCTCCATACCAGCAACAGCTATTCACACATGCACACACACAGAGTAGCTTTAGCCTCAGGAATATCACCTCCCTTCATCTTCTGCCAGTGCCAGCCTCCAGGGGGTGCTTGGAGCCATGCAGGTGCCTTGATGGGGCTCCCCAAGCCTCAGGAACGGTTAAAAAAGAAGATTGGAAACCACTTCTGTTTCATGATTGAGAACTGGAAAGTGGTTTTCCGCAACTTTTTAAACTGTTCCTGAGGCTTGGGGAGCTATGCAGAGGCGTATGCAGGGCTGCACCCATCTCCCGGGAGGCTGGCACTGACAGAGGTAATTTAAAAAAAAAACCAAAAACCCTTCTCCCAGCAGCAGCATAATCCTGGGGATTGTGTTGCTGCCATAGCCCCTTCCCTGCACAGATTTACAATGCCCCCCTACTCCCTGTAGGAGTTTGGGAAGCACTACAGTAGACTGATGTAGCTTCCAGCGGTAATAAATGAAAAACTCCCTCTTTTTCCCATGCAAGTGGTTGAAATTTGTTAACTTCTCTCAAAGGACCACTCTCCTGTAACTACTCTGTTTCTTAAATCACATATTTTTGTCATATAAACCTGATATTTTGGAGGAATATTTATTATTCCTTAGGGCACAATCCTAATCTGGAGTTATGCCGGCACAAATCACTTGTACCAGCCCAGGAGTGTCGCAAATGCACCATAAAGTGTGTTTGCAGCATTCCTGGCGTCAGGGAGGCTGGCACACGTCCATGCACCAGTCTCTCTAACTTCCAGTATGGTGCAAACATATTTTATGGTGCATTTGCAACACTTGCCGGGTTAAGATTGTGTCCTTATTGTATATCAGGGGTCTCCAAACTTTTCAGTATGAGGGCTCCATTTTATATTTTGCATATTTTCATGGGCTGAGAAAAAATCAGTTTTATAAATGAATAAATAAGTTAACATGGATCTTTTCTGTAATCAGCATGTTATGATTCAGAACAAAAGAGAAATGTGACAATTGCGAAGAAACAATGTGCTTTGAATAAATGAGTAAAAATGTCAAACATTAGCAAAAAAATGGCAATAAAATATTTTAAGCTGCTGTGGGTTGGATAAAATCTTGTGGAGAGCCAGATGTGGCCCCTGGATCATAGTTTGGAGGGTATATATGTAAATCCTTCTCTTTTCATATGTAAAATGTCATCTTGTTCAATATTCCTTGACATACTGGGGGAGTAACAAGATGATTTTAAAAAGACAGGTCTAGACAGGTTGTAATTGATCATTTTAAAGGTAATTGTTTTATACAGTGGTTAAATGCTGAACATGTCTTAGTGAAATTGCGGTACGTTGGAGTAACCTACCCATAAAACCGGAGAGGCAGGTATTATCTAGGTGTATTATATAATTCTCCTTGGTGGACCATTTTGATCTGGGTCAGACTTGTGTGAGAAATGAGGGCAGGCGAGTATCTGTAATTCTTACTTGCCTGTGGTGCAGTATTAATGTTGTATATCTGAAATTTGCCAGGCTGGCTGGAAGCCATCCAGATAAGTACAATTTATACAACTGTAAACAGTTAGGGCAGCCACTAGGAACCATTGGGGATGCTGGAGGCTGGTTACATGACAAAACTCTTAAAAGAGTTCAGTCTTTTGGTTTCACCAGAATACCTCCAAGCTTAGTTAACCTTTTTAAAGAAAGCTTTTGTTTAACCCTGTAGCTGCCAAGTAAGTTGAGAAAATTTTAACAAGCTATCTGTAAGCTAGTCCAATGAACAGTACATTGGGATAAGCTAGTGTGCAAGTTGAGTATCAGTTTTATTAAACTCAGTGGGACCAAGTTAGGCTTGAGGTGCTTGAATGTATACAGTCTTTTTGTTGTTAGTATTTGTAGAGTGGTATTTAATACTACCTGTATATTTTACTATTTGTCAATTGTTGTCAAAGCCTGCTCCAATATTCAACTTCTTTAGATCCTCTCGAGTTATGAAATAGCATTAATTTGTTGAAGACATTCCCTATTTTCGGATAACGTCCTTTATTCTAAGCAGCCTGAAATTGTCATTCTGGCTGTTAGGGCCTTTTTAGGAAATAATTTTGCCAATTAATTTTGCCAATTAAGATTGTCAGTTCATGCTAGCTAGCTTCATGTGTGTCACTGCAGTGAGAAGAAACTTCCAATATTTTTCTCCCTCATCTTTTAAAATGATGGTTAAATCCAGATGGGTCATTTGACTCAGTTAGGCTGACCTTTAAGTGGATTCGATAGGAAATGCAACCTCCATGAATTTGAAAGTTTGAGGTCAACCTGATTATTTTAAGGTTAAAACACACACACACACATTCACTTGGAAGGCAACTTTGACTAATTTAATTGAGAAAATAAGCAGCTTTTGAAAAAAAACATCAATGGAATTTAGCGCTGCATTTATTTTTAAAGGAGCTGTTTTGAAACGTATACTTTCTGTCTCTCTGCTTCTTCCCCTGTCTCCCATTATATATATTTTTCTTCTCTCACTGCTTCTTCAGAGAAACTCTGATTAAATTAGATGAGTCTTGTGGGCTGGAGAAATGGTAAGCAGTCAGGAGATGTTTATGGACTTGAGATGTTGGTGTATTATTGTGACTTGCATTTTCTGCTCCTCAGTTTCCTCCGAGCTCTACCTTGCGGCCATGCGAGTTTATTTTTTTTTGTGGGGGGGGGGAGGAATTTTATTTACTTATTTATTAATGGAAATTAAATAGAACACGGTGGTGGTGCATATGTTGTAATATTTTTAATATACAGTGAATTTACCACTGGAGATATGAGACCCCTGATGTTAAATCTTCAAGCTATCCACAAATCTATTCATAGACTGTGTGCCGGGCTGGAAATCCAGTGTTTGGATGGCATAGAAGGGACAAAGTTAGTATATTACTGTTGGGCTCCCTACAAGGAGGAGGCACATTATACAAAACTGCCAGTACAGGCCAAAGAAGCTATGATGAGAAAATATTTTTCACATGAGCTGCTGTTCAAACAGGGCTGGAATAAGCTTGTACACTAGTACAGTGTTATTCAAACTGTGGGTTGGGATCCACTTGGTGGGTCGTGACCTGATGTCAGGTGGATCGCGGAAAGCTGTCAGCAGCCATCTTGGAAGTTGCAGGCCTCACTCTTGCTGTATTCCTTTAGTGAGTGTTAACATGAGTGTCATTTTATTACATTATAATGCCAGTACACATGAGTACCATTCTAAAAAGTGGGTCCCGGTCTAAAATGTTTGAATACCACTGCACTAGAAGAAAGTACAAATAGCCTATTACATTACAAATAGCCAATTTGACAGCCCTATCCTATGGTGCTGGCCCCCTGTTCTGCCAAAAATTCCCTGCCAGGCCTCCCCAAGGGCCCTGATGCTCACACTAGGCTAACTAGTTTTCTCTCCAGAGCAGCCTCAGAGATAGGCAAGAGGGAGGGGGTTCATTGACCAACTGGGCTTCCTCTCTTCCAGCAGCTTTGCTTGGAATCACCGGCTGGCCAGCCTCCTCCAGACTGCCCTCATCACCGACTTAGCTCAAAATACCCTAATTTAGCACCAACAAACCCCACCACCAAACAATAGGCAGTCAGCTTGCCTAAGCCACAACTGTCTCCTCCACCTGGTGGCTCCAGGGGCATGGCAGCCATGCAACAGTTTCCCACAGTTACTCCGCACAACAACCTTACCTTCCTTTATCCAGTCCTTCCTTTATCCAGTCAGTCAGTCAGTCAGTCAGTCAATCCACAGCCACTTTCCTTCCTTCGTACACCTACCTGGTGCTAATCACCCTTCCTTTAACCATCCATCCAGCACCTACCTGGTGCCTTCCTCCAGCACCTACCCAGGTGCTAACTTACTGCAGCTCCTGCTTCCAACTTTATACTGAGGCAGTCCAATCGGTGTCTGTTGCTGGGCAGCCTCTACCATCAGCCACACCCATCTGCACCTGTGCTAACCTCCCTTCATAGCCAGAGCCCTCATCAGCCTGCAGCTGTGTTCCTGCTGCAGGAGTTCTGGGATTAACCCTGTACATCCTGGTTTATTTGGACAAGGGGCCACTGCTGATACCATTCCCTATCTCCTTGGGGAAGCTCCTGCCTTTTCCAATACACCCCCCCCCGTAGAGCAGTGGTGCCAAAATGGCTACCACTGCATCGTATGGGCACTGTGGCAGCTGTAGGAGGCACCTTGGGAGAAGGGGAGGGAGCACCTCAGGTAAGGGTGCTGGCCTGGCAATGTGTCTCCTCAAATCTGTGCTGACTGTTTTGCTGGCGCAGACTTGAGAGTGTTGTTGGACCATGCAGCTCAGTCAATACTATTACTTTCCCTGTGTTATGTCAGAGGACGGTTGGTTGCAGTTGCATTCTTGGTTTTCATGAGGCAATGGCTGTATCCAGTTAATCTACCTCATTGGTTCCCAATCTGGGGGTCATGAGCCAATTTTCAGGGGGTTGCAGAGAGCTTGGCACCACCATCTTGGAAGCTTCTTTTGAACAACCATGTGCCACCATCTTGAAAGGTAGAGCTTAAGAATATGAATAGTGAGAACCTAAGGTACGAGGGAGAAAACATAGTGACAGTCTGAGCATTAGTGCTTGTTCTTGGAGTGATTGTTTATGATTGTTGGGTGGTCCTGCTGGGGTCCCTTTGCAAACTAGCTTTGCAAAACATAGTAATCGGGAACAGTGGAATGTTTGGCTAGGAAAATGTCTTCCCTATTAAACTGCTACTTCCCCAATGCTACTGGCTGAAGGAGAAACAAGCCTTGCGCTGGGGTATGTGTGTGCGATGAAGTCTCTCCCAGGTCTCCCTCCAAGTGGGCATGTTGCACCTTCCCTGTGCATGCCTAAGTGAATCTCAGAGCACATAAATACTCTGAAGGCTAAAATGTGTCTTTATCATGATCAGTAATGGCAATAGTTTTCTGTGCAATATTTTTCTTAGTGCTGACTCAGTCACTGAATTTAAAACTCAAGTGACACGTAGAGACAAAAAATTCAGAACATTCCAAAAGGGATTTGGAGTTCTTTCAACTTTCAAAAAGTGATTTATTAAAAATGACTTCACTTCCAGTTTAATGTCATCGCTTCCAGCCCTGGCAGCCCAATGATGTTACTCCCTGTTTCCTGCTTAATGACATCCCTTCCAGCCCTAGGTCTCAAGGGTTAATAGGCACTGTCTTAGCGGCTCTCAGGTTGAACTAGATCACCTGTGGTTATGCAGCATGTTTCAGTTAGGGCTGACTTTATATTTTAAAGGTAGAGGTTCCCACATTGGGGCATTGCGATGCCCCATCCAGAGAAGCCCAGTTGTGGCCCACTTAAGGGGCATGGTGGCCTAGCAGCACTGGTGACAGTGCTCCCGCAATCATGTCACCATTGCAGCAAAAGGGGTTTTAAAGTCTCACCAGGGGGTCACTCCGGCACTCTGGACGGTGGGGGGAGCCTTCAGACCCCTCTGCAGGCCTCTCTACACTTTAGAGCTGCTGCAGATTGCGATCTGTGTGTAATCATTACTGCTGTGACTGTTCTGAGGAACTTATGTGGTCATAAAAAGTTATAGATCAGAATCCAGAATGGTGTAACTGGCATCTAGGGATGCAGATGGGCCTATGTTTCACTTCACTCAGTATTCTCTCACAAGCCCTATCCCAGGTCCTCAAAGCCTTATTCTGCCAGGAGCAGCACCCCAGAAAGTTTGAGGGGCTGCCATGAGAAAAAAAATTATTGTACCTTACTCTGCCCCCCCAGCATGCTCATGCATGATCAGAATTCCTTTCCATTTGCACACAAATAAGTTTTATCGCATGCCTACTCAATATTTATGGGACCTGGAAAACTTGCTGCAAACTGGGTCATATAACTGAATTTGCAATTTAGCAGCTGAGTATTGCTTTATTTTTATTTTCCCAACCTTTGTCCTCCTCACAGGGCTGCTTTAAAATAGATCATGAGCAGGTAATGCACAAGAGGTGCTACTGGGAATCATGTCGGACGAGTCAATCTCAGGGAGTGATCCGGACGTGGACCCGGACTTGGAACAGGAGGATATGGAAGAGGAGGAGGAAGATGAAGATGAAGCAATGGAAGAGGACAATGATGGAGACGACGAAGAGGACTTACTTGATGAGAATGGTGAGCATTGAGCCAGGAAGCCAATGAATATTTTACTGTGAGTGCCTTCTGGGACTGTTAAATCTGATTGACTAAGGACGCAATCCTAACCAACTTTCCAGCACCAGGGTAAGGGCAATTCAGCTCTGAGGTAGGGAACAAACATTTCCTTACCTTGAGGAGGCCTCTGTGACTATTTCACTGTAGAAAGCATGCCCCATTGGCATGGCTGTGTCAGTGCTGGAAAGTTGGTTAGGATTGCTCCATGAAGCCTTTAGTTTTATGCAAAAAGCAGATTTGTTCATTCTGGAAATTGTATGCATACTACTTCTTGTAGGTTGTAGTCGATTACATAATAGGCGATCCTGAATAAGTAGGCTGCACAGTCAAAGAAAAAACAGTGTTTCAGTTTGATAACTAGAATAAACTCATTTTGCTCTGCAAGTGAAGCCCCTTGTCTAGCAGTTTGTCTTCTGTGCCTTATCTGAGATGGGTCTATTGTGAAGACGCTAGTTGCATCTTTAAGGTAGTTGGGTTGTCCTTCACACAGCAGGCCTTAATGAATGAAATGCACGAAATCCAGGATTGTATTCGCTAAAAATATTAATGCTCTATGCCCAGAAAAGATGAATTCTGTGACATAAAAATTATGCAAAGTGAACAGATGTACATATTTTCTCTTATTTTGTGTGATTCTGCAACCTTGACTAATCTACATAATTGTTCCAGGTTTGCTAATCATGGGTGGGGCTGGGAGCTATACAGAGCTCTGAAGCCCCATTCCCCACTACTGGAGACATGGTTTTTTGAGACAGCAGTAGGCATTTTCAGTGCCCATGTTCTTTTGAACATAACTTCGGAACTTTGAGGGCTAGCACATTACACACGTGCGCGCGAGAGAGAAGAAATTGGATTAAAGCATAAGAGCGCAATGGGGCTCCTGTGAATTGGATCAAAGGTTCATGTTGTCCAGCATTCAGTGCTTTCTATACTAGTTCATCCAGATGCCTCCGAGAAGCTTACAGGGAATGAAAACCAGTAGCCTTCCTTTGTTTGTCCCCAATATCGTATGCTCAGAAATATACTACCTTCTGGTTTCTATTAATTGGCTAATAGCTGTTGCCAGACCTAACCTCTCTAAATAAATTACCGTCGCCACCACGTTTCTGTGGTGGTGCCCAGCATATGGAACTCCCCTGATGTGGGAGGTGCATCTGGTTCCTTCTTCAGGGAGCTGATGCAATTTTAAAAACTTTTTTGCTTCAAGTACACTTTTTAGTTCTGTTCTGCTCTGCTTCTCTCCTTAGACCCTTTAATGTGGGGTTTTTGAAACTGTTTTATTTGTTTTCTAATAATAAATATTAGAATAAATATTGTTTTCTAATATTTGTTTTATTTGAGATGGGGGAATTAATCATTTTGGACGCAACCTACGGGAGAAGAAAAAGTATCTAATGTCACTTAGGGCACAGTCTTAACCAACTTTCCAGCACTTGCATAACTGTGCCATTGGCATGTGCTGCATTCTGCAGTGGAGTAGTAGTCTCGAAGGCCTCTGTAATGTAAGGGAATGTTTGTTCCCTCACCTTGGAGCTGCATTGCCCTTACCCTAGTGCTGGAAGGTTGATTAGGATTGCATCCTTATTAGCTCTGTAATCTGTTAATCCAAAGATTTTGGGGAAAGTTTGGGGCCTGATAAGTTTGGGAGGGGAAGGGATGGAGACACTATCACCATTATTGTTCTGCCTCTGGTAACAAAAGATATTTTGTAGACTTACCTGGGGGTTGCTACGGCTCTCTGGAGGGTTCGGGCTTGTGTGCAACCCCTTCTGCAGGCCTTCCCATGCCTCCAAACTGTTAAAAAATGTTATTGCAACCCACTTCCAGTTTGATTATCACCTCTCTGGCTATAGAAGGTGGTAGGGGAAAACAGTCTACCCTTGTACAGAAAATCCAAAATCTGGTAATCGGATCAAACTTGCTTCTCCACTCTCTGACCCATCTATCTTGATGTGTGTGGTGACCCCTCCCCCATATTTATGTATTTATAGAGGTAAAATGGAATTTCGTTCCATTTCATTATATTCAGCACATCTAGTGGCTGTATGAGGTTTATACTGATGCTGGGAGAGCTTGAATGTTCCAGGAATATACAGTCAGTTCTCGTAATCTGCTAGGGGTTAGGTTCCTGGAAAACCTAGTGGATACTGAATTAGCGGATACTGAATCATTGACCCTATGAGAAAAATTGGGTTAGGTCCTGGGTGATCCTATTCACCCTCTATGAACTTTATCAAGGTGAATCTTAACTTGGTCTAGGGGGCTGGGTGATAGCGTGGGCTCTTCTCCAACATCTGATGCTTCCTCCATTGTGCTGGATATCCCTCGATGCATTGAAGGTTGTGGCAATAATAATTTTTCCGTGCTGGCTATTGTCAAAAATAGGCTTTCAAGTTCAGTTTGTGTGGATCAGAAGTAAAGGTTTCTTTTTATTACAACCTATTACAAAGGTTCCTTTTTATTATTGCAAAGGTTCCCTATTTGCAAAGGCTGGTGACCTCAGAGCGCCAGAAGTCACACTTTTTGATTACAGAGTTAAGCACTTTATACTTCTTAAAAGTGACGCCTTTATTGGCTCAATAGATTGAAGCATTCAGCCAATCTGAAGTATTTAAACAGAACATAGTATACACCCATTTCATACACTTTCCTAAACATGTAACCCCTTCCTTTTCATACGTCGCATTTAAATCAACTTTTGTGCTCCGAGAGGCATGCAAGTTAATATTCATTAAGTTCATTAGGCGTGCGCAGTTTGTTAAGACCCTTTGTAAACTTTTCACCTCTAATTAGCCTACCTGGTTAGTAGAGACACCGGGCTTACCTATTTTGTTTCTTCACTTATCTACTTTTGCTTGCGTGTTTTGCCTTGTTAGTAGAAGCACCTGTACTATTCCTTAAATATTTTTAGTGCCAGGCCTTTGAAGCTGCCTGTTAGTGAATAATTCTACTAAGCAAAGGTGTTTTCTTTGTTAGTTATTTGCTCCAAATTACAAGTTTCATACTTTTAGCTTTTCTGCCCCAAATCATAGATTTTTATTCCTCACACTATCCTGCAACTCACTGAAGGTTGCTGGTCCAACAAAAAGGCCTTAAGAGTTCAGTAGTAGGAAGGGGTTGCTTCAGCCTTCTTCCTCCTCCTCCACCAGTCTCTTGGCTCCTTTCCTGGGCTTGCCCCAGCCCCAGAGTAATCCTCAAGTAGCCTTCCAGAAATTTCTCATCATTGGCCTCTAATCATTGCCAGGGTTGTGAAAGTTCAGCTGGAGTCCCTGAAATGGTGGGAAGGGTCTGGAAACAGACATAGTTGTATCCAATGGTTCTCCAATGGAGCAATGCTCCAATGCCAATGCTTGTTTGATGTGGAAAAATGACCCAATCCAGACAACTTTCTCAAAAACAAAGAGCTTTGTTTTTCATGTTAATGGCTGGACATGATTACTGCAACTCCCTCCCCCCGTTGGCCATATACTACATATAGGCTTCTCTTCCCCCTGCATGGTGATGGTGCTGCCTTCTGCTCGTGAGGACACTGTCCCTTCTTCTCCTGCAAGCTCTCTCACCCCCACTTGCTTGCCCCTAGCTGCATGATGCCTCCCTCCCTGAATGAACTAACTGGCACAGTATTTGCGAATAACTGGAACAGAGATCAGATAATGATACTAGGTGGCAATTGTGCCCCTTACATATAAGCAAATTGGCGATAAAGAGAATTGCAGATAAAGAGAATGAGGTTGAGTGTAGCTCATTCAACCACACCAGAAAAAAGACACTTGAGCATTAATTTTTCTATATCTACACAAGCTTGCAAACTACAGGAGCTCAGCTTCTTGCAAACTTTAGAAGCTCAGCTGTTGGCAGGGCAGCTATCTTACAAATGGTAGAAGCTCAGCTCTTTGCAAAGCCGCTATCTGATTTTTGGATAGCCTCAAGGCTTGAGACAATTAGTTGATTTTTCTATTGCCTGTGTTTTTACTGGAGGCTCTGCAGGACCCAATCCATAGCGGAACACAATCCATAGTTTGAGAAAATCTGGTATTAGGAATAATAATAAATAAATAAATAAATAATAATAATAATAATAATAATAATAATAATAATACATGTATTTATATACCGCCTTTCTTAAAGTCACTAGATTTCTCTAATTATTACAACTCAAGGCGGTTTACATAGGCAGACTTTTCACAAACCCGAAGGTTTTTACAATTTACAGAATGTTCTATCTTTTAAGAACCACACTCAAACAGATCTTTCTTTCTGGATTTTAGCCTTCTTTCTTTAGCCACCCGTCTGTCGTCTGCTGGCTGATGAGGCTTCCCTGCTCTCACCAGAGACGCAGTTGCGTTCAGCACACTCCTCCTCCCACGAGGCAGCTGAAACTCAGCTTTTAATCAGCCGTAGTTTGCAAGGTCTGCCGCTCACACAGACTTCCGGGAGTCTCGAGCTCACGACCTTGAGATCTTCAGTTGTTATCTTCGGGCAAACGAAGGCATTAACCCTCTCGGCTAAATCTTCTGCCCTAGTTTGCCCTAGAATACTTTGGGCTACTAGCACTCAGACTTTGGCCAAGGGTTCAGCTCTGACCACTTCCTTTTTATGAGGCCTGAGATTCTGCTCAAAACTGGCAGAGACCAGAGCACAATCCTAACCTGGAGTTAGGCTGGCGCAGTTATGCCAGCAAAGTTTGGCCAGCACAAGGGAAACTGGAAAGTATGTTTGGACCACTCTCTGAGTCATAGAGGCTAACACAGAGATGTGCGCCATCCTCCCTGACTCCAAGAGCGGTCCAAATGAGCTTTACGGTGGCTCTTGTGCTAGCCTAACTGTACTGGCCTAACTCCAGGTTAGGATTGTGCTCCCACTTAATAATAATAATAAGAAGAATAAGAATAAGAATGCTAGTATTTATATACCACCTTTCTTTGGTCATTAGATTGCTCCTCTACTAATTCAAGGCGGTTTACATAGGCAGGCTTTATTTCTCTAAACCCCCAAGGGTTTTTTACAAATTACAAAGAAGTCCTGTCTTTCAAGAACTACAACAACATACAGATGGAACTTTCGTGGTCTAGTCCTTCTTTCTGGCCGCACAATTGCCTTCCTGCTGGCTGATAGACGGTTTCTCTGCTCCCACCAAAGAAACAGCTGGCCCAGCACAACTCCTCTCTCACAGGCAGCTGGAGACAGCTCAGCTCTTATCAGTCACAATTCTCAAGGTCTGCCTCTCATGGAAGCTTCCGGTGATCTCGAACTGGTGACCTTCGGATCTTATCTTCAGGCAAACGGAGGCTTTAACCCTCTCGACTAAACCTCCTGCCCACAACCACTTAGCTGTACTAGGTACAGGCCAGTTTTCCTTGTCAACAAGGACAGAAATTTTTTACCACCATCCTGAACTATAGGTTACAAAAGATATTCCCTACACTTGTTCATTCCCTCAAGTAGAATTTTTCAATAAGATATACTGATAATGCGAGACTTTTGCTGGGCATAGTTGCACTTTCTAACAGTAGTAAAGACCTCATGGCAGTAGAGTCACAAAGTGCTGAGAAAGCATTGATCAGGTCAACTCATCTGGCAGTTTTGGAACTCATCAATATGCTGGTGATACCTGATCCTATCTCTCCTTTCCACCACCAGCTGTGTCCAAACCTGAGTCTGTTGGATCTGGCTACAGCGGTCCATGCCTTAAATACATTATGCTTAGACTACTGTAACATGCTCTGTGTGGGGCTGCCTCTGAAGATGGTTCAGAAACTGCAGCTGTTTCAGAATGTGGCAGCTCATGTGGTTACTGGGGCTCTGTTTGATTATGTCGGGCTGCTGCTTGGCGACTTCACTCGCCCAATTCAAAGTGTTGGTTTTGACCTACAAAGCCCTATAAGGCCTGGGTCCAGGTTACCTTCGGGATCTCCTATCCTCATACAGTCTGGCTCATCCCCTTAGATCAGAAGTTTTCAGACTGGGGCATTGCGATATCCCAACCTGAAAGCCTCTGCTCCTTTACCTTTAAGGGGTGGGGGAGGGTGGAAGGCAGCAATGCAATCCCCAAGATTGCATCGCTGCCTGGAATGACAGGCTGCAGTTGGCTTACCTGTTGCAGCACTGGGCTCTGGGGTATGCAGGGAGCGCTGTGGAAGCCTCTGTGGAACCCAAACTTCGTAATGAAGAAAAAAATGCAATCAAACCCACTTCACAATCACAACCCAGAAATGGGTCGCAATAGTTTTTTTTTCTTCATTCTGATCTTTGGGGAGCCCTGCGGACACTTCTACAGGGCTCCTGTCACCCCACCCCCCAGCCCAGCACTGCAACAGGTAAGCCAATTGCAGCCTGTCACTGCCTTCATCCTTGATATTACTACCTAGCAGCCTAAATTGGGCCTTAAGGAGTGCTCCCTTACATTCACCCATGTTGTTGATGCTGACATACACCTCTTTCCCAGCACTCTTTCCCAGCCTATCTAGGTGGTAAATGGTATGCATCTTAGGAAATAAATTGCATTGACTCCCTAAATTAAGTTGATTATCCCTTATCCGGACTGCTGGGGACAGGAAAGTGTCTACATTTCAAATTTTTCTACATTTCAAAATAATTGTATAAATATAATGAGAAATGCTTCCTCTTGCTCTTTTCACTGTTTCCCATTTGTGTGTCTACGGCCTCTTTGGCATTTTTCAACAATACAGCCTGTATGCAAGAATGAGCAGAAGACCTTCGTTCTAAAGAAAGTTTTTTCTTTCTGGACAAAGATGTTCAGAATTCAGATGTCTGGATAAGGGATCATCTACTTATATTGGTAGTTTGGCACAGGCACAGTACAACTTTTGTGGTGTTTTTGCGCAGGTACTGAGTCAGCAAGAGTCAGCTGTTTCAACCTTTCATGCAGAGCTCTGGAACTGAACTGATTTGTACATAGGGGATGTGGTGTGCAACATTTTAAGCATTTATACTTTGTGCAGTTTTGTAAAAGAGCATAAATGAAAATGATAGTGGCAGGAATCAGAAAGTTGCTGTTCAACAGGAACTGAAACCTGGGAGGGTGTCAGTAAATCCACTGTAGGTTTGTGGCTCTTTTGGATTCACTATTCTGTACCAGCATAGTTAAGTGGTGACAGTTTTAAAGAGGCCTTCTCTGTACTTTTTTTTTTTTTTTTTTTGGTGGGGGACACTTTGTATAACTTCTTTTTTTTTTAATTCTGTCTGGCATGGATGAATTTGTGAACTTGCTTCCTTCTTGCTCTGCTTATTTACTGTTTGTTGTGGCAGGGATGTGTGGAAAGGGGGCATTAAAAACCATAGGCAAGTAACTTGAATGAAAGATACAGCTCAAAGGAAAAGCTTTTCTTACTAATTTTAGGATTGCAACTATACTAACACCATGAACTGTGTTACCTATTGTTACCTAAGAGATCATCATTGGAGCAGGATGTGGCCTAAACTCTGATGTGGGAGGGAGGACTGAGAACCATTATCCCAGCCCCCCCTCAGGGATTCACAGACTGACGATACTTTGAACCAGGTTCCTTTTTTAAAAAAAGTGAAGCTTTATTTCAGATTATTGTGGATGAAGAAGGTCTTGCAAATCCTGATGGTGCTGCCTTGCCTCACTCATCTCTTTGTGCTTTCTGGCATAAATTTGATTTTGAAAAAATGGAACAACTTCTGGCTGAGCCAAAATGTTATATAACCTGGAGAGATGATTTGTGTTTACGTCTTTAAAAGGAGGCAATGTTGCCAAAGTTCTCATTGCCTCAGATTTGCTGACTGGGCTTTGTAGTTCCGTTGCTCTGTAAGAGTGGTTTGATCCTCTGCCTGCTTTTACGTTTTAGTTGCCCTGTAAAATGGAATCTAAAGTAAAAAGGGTTTGCTATTTTAGCACTCTGAACTATTTGTCTTTCTCTTTCCTCACTTCCTGTGCAAATAGGTGTTCCTCTTTTCACTCCTGTTATCTTAAATTTTGCACATGTAGAATGTAATGTGCATATAGACTACAGAAGTCTGAGTGAGTTAATCTCCTGACAGTTTCTTAGCTTTGTTCACTTTTTGGCTAAAAAGACTAATTGCCCTTCACAGAATGATGGGAAGTTAGGCAGTTACCATAACTTAGTGGGAGAGGACATGCATGTGAAAGGTTCCAGGTTTAATCCTAAACATCTCTAGGTAGGGCTGGAAAAAGACTCTTGCCTGAATCCTGGAGAGCTGCTGCCAGTGTGAATATTACTGAAGTGGATGAACTAATGTTTTCTGGCTTAATATAAGGCAGCTTCCTTTAAAAAAAATTTTTGTATGTCTCAGCATAAGGCAGTTCACATGAAGTCAATTTTTCCTTTTAGAATTAATGTATTATCTCTTTTCTCATTCTTGCAGTGGTTTATTCACCTTTCACACCCAAGCTTAATAGTGATTATTTTTGCTGTTGTACAGTATTTTTTTTTGTCTAACAATGCAGATGCTTTGTGAAAAACCTGATGAGACATGTCCTTCACAAACTCTAGTTCTAAAAATTCACCCCTACTTTGATTCTTACTACTGGAGAAAGCATACTGTGGATTTCATAGTTAAATGTTTGCTTTTAATTAAATTGCATTAGTATTGTGTTGTTAGCTTAAATTGGGAAATGAGAGAGAAGCTTGTTTTTAGTAAAAAACGTATGATCATATTTACTTATTAACTATACTGTATTTTTATCCCTCCTACCAACCTAGCAGTTCAAAAGCACTTAAAAATGCAAGTAGATAAATACTTCCCACTTCGGTGGGAAGGTAACAGTGTTCCATGCACTACGGCGTATAGTTATGCTGGACACATTATGGAAGCTTGTCCTCGGACAAATACTGGCTGGCTCTTTGGCTTAGAAACGGAGATGAGCACTGCCCCCTACAGTGGGTCACGACTAGACCATTCGGTCATGGGAAAACCTTTACCGTTTATTTTTATCCCGCTTTTCTCCTCATATGGGGACCCAAAGTGGCTTACAAAAGATAATAAAGAAAATATAAAAAAATGATAAAATCACAATTATATCAATTACAAAATACTCTAAAAAACTCAAAAACCTTTGAAACGACCCTAAAGCTATTACAATAAAACACAACAGCAGAGTAGCTACAGACACCTTTATAAGAAAGAGCAGAACCTTTAAAATCCAGATGTTAAGACTAAGAACTCAGAAGGCTTGTCTGAAAAGAAATGTCATATTACATATTTGAATTGTATTTATGATACTACTAGTTTTTGTTTTCTAGAGCAGTGTTCCTAAACTGTAGGGTTGCAACCCACCAGGGGAACCTGAAAAGTGTGATTCCCCTTTAAGGGGAACGGCCCAGAAATTGGCAGCAACACAATCAAAGGTCTTTTTAAAAAAAGCTTATGGGGGGATGGATCACTATGGCTCTCCCAAGGGGACCGCCTCTGCAGCCATCCCTGTAGCTTCAAATTCCTGTTAAAAGAAAAAAAAAACTTCTGATTTTGCGACAAATGCAGGAAGAGGGCTTTTCTGCTTTAACATTAGTTTGAAGCTTCTAGGAGAGGAAGCAGAGGGGGTTCTAAGACCTTTTGGAGATCCATAGCAACCCCCAGATAAGTTCTCTAAAACCCTCTCTTGCCCGGCAACAGCGTGACCGTGGAAATCGTGTTGCTGCCCCCCCCCCATGCAAACCCTTACAGGATTCCGAGTGTTGCAGTAGAACTTCGGGAACCACTGTTCTAGAGCAGGGTTATTCAGACTGTGGGTCGGGACCCACTTGGTGAGTCACGACCTGATATCAGGTGAGTCGTGGAAAGCTGGGAGCAGCCATCTTGGAAACTGCAGACATAACTTTTGTTATATTCCCTTAGTGAGTGTTAACAGTTTGAATTTTCAAGTGAGGGTTATTTTATTTTGTTTTGTTTTTAGTTCTGTGCTTTTACACAATATCTTGCTTTCTGTCAGGGATGCTTCATTGTTGTACAATTGCTGCAGTCCAAGAATGCCGATTTACATTTCAGCAGTGTCATTTTATTATATTATGCTTGATGATGTCACTTCCTGCCACATCACTTCCAGATTAATGACATCACTTCCGGTGGGTCCCGCTACAAGTGCTATTCTAAAAAGTTGGTCCTAGTCTAAAAAGTTTGAATACCACTGTTCTAGAGTATTATTTTGAAGTTGAAAGTTGAACATTGAAACAGTAGTTAGCAATTGTAATAAGTGCTCTCTGGCTTCAAGCAAGAAATTGATTCTTATTTAATGTAGCTTCCCTCTACTAAACCTATTACGTACTCAATGTGTGGTTGTTTTGCTTGTATGAATTACCTTTGAGTAAGTTGCTCAGACATGCTAACTTCCAGGTGGAGAACTTTTTGAAAAGCAACTACATAGGCAACTACATATCAGTGGCTGATAGAAATCAGACAGCTTGAGAGAAAATGGGGAAATGAGAGGGAACAGTTTAGCTCATTCAGAACCCTTGTGATAAAAGAATGGAAGAATTGTTTGGCCACTGGTGATGGCCAATTGTTTGGCCATTGGTGATGGGATAGTATGGTAGATAATGATAGAAAAGCTAATCATTCCATCTGTTAAGGAACAGTGAGGGGTCCAAGCAAGCAACTGAGTACTCTATGTGGAGTAGAGGAAACAAGGAACAGAGAGAACTAGCCAAGAGAATGTGCTATATGAGGGACAGACAACATTTTGTTCAGAACAGGGCAGAACTGTGTGATCACTAGCCACTGGTGTGAGGGATGAGCGGGTGTGCCATGACCTGTAAAAGAGTGACAGGGATAGCAACAGTCCCAGTTATTTTTGATATGACTCAAAGATTGTAATTGTTCTCCTACATCAAGCTGTCTTCTGTGCTGTGTATATATAGTTTAAAATAGGTCAGTCTTATGTGTCACTTTCCATAAAACCATTGGTTCAGTTAAGGCTCAGATTCTTTTAATGTTGGGCAGTTATTTCAAGCAGTCTGGTGCCTTCAGAATGGATTCACGTTTGCAAATGAGTGAATTTGTCCAATTTTTTGCAGTCTTATTCAGAGCACAATCCTAACCAACTTTCCAGCTGTGCCAGTGGGGACATGCGCTGCATCCGGCAGTTGGGGGGCAGTCATAGAGGCCTCCTCAAGGTAAAGAAATGTTTGTTCCCTTACCTTGGAGCTGCATTGCCCTTTCCCTGATGCTGGAAAGTTGGTTAGGATTATGTCCTCATTTCTGTAAAGGTGTCAGGGTGTTCAAGGTTTTTTATGCTTTACTGATAATTTGTCTAGTTTCATGTTTTCCTACTTTTGATTGACAGTTAGGCGATCTTAGATCAGTACATTCTTTATGCTCACTAATAGCAGTGAGAAAACAGAACTCTGTATTTTTTAAAATTATTTTTACATTTTAGCATCATGTTGGAGATGGTTAGATCATGAGTTGAATATTACGGTGTTGCATAATAATGTAAAAAGATGTCTGGCTGGCAGAGGCATCACTCCATCATCTTCAGGTTCATTGTTAACAATGTAAGGATTGACTCGGGATAGAGTTTGAAAGGCTGGGGAAGTTTATGAAACTGTATAGGCATTAATCTTGTTAAACAGCTTAAGATACTAAAGGAAGCCATGAAAGTCTTGATTACATACATCAGAACTCATGTGACACAGTAGACAGAGGAATTGGCTGTAGAGGACCCAGATTTAAGTTCTGCTCCAGCTTTGAGGGCAGCATGTTCCATAGAGTTCAGTAGCACTTAATAGCAAAAATGTGTCCTTGGATTGCAGTCCAAGTCATATGGTTTATTTCTGCTAGTAATTGTCTCTCATCCTACCCTGTTAAAATGCATGTTATAGTAACTTGAAGATAATGTACTATACTACAGCCACGTATAGAATACTGTACTTGGGAAAGGGTTGAGAGAGACAGCTAAACAAAAAAAATTGTTGTAAGCTGTAACGCAGGGGAACAGCTCTTAAACGCTTGTTTTGAACCAGAGTGTTGCTTACAGTCTCTTTATCCTATAAAACATCACTTCTTATTTAAAGGTTTTATTCTTGGATCATTGTTGAGCACAGTAGCTAGACTCCAACATTTCAGTGCTATAGCTCTTGATTCCCTGTGTTGTTCCTGCATGACTCTCAAAACTGTTATTTCAAGTACAGCTTGATAAGTCTGGGTTAACAAGTGCTTAACTTAGCAATTGAAAATACTGTACTGTGTATCAAAGCTGCTAGTGTATTCTTCCGAAAGGCATGGAATGTATTTCTTAACTAGTCCCTATGCCCCTGTTTGGTGTGAATTTCTGGAGTTTTGCATTTCCTGTTGCCTGTTGGAATTCCCCTTGTGTGGGGCCCCAGTTGAGTTTGAATAGTTATGTAAGGATTTTATTTTATTCCTGCTCTCTGCCCCTAGTTCAGATGGATCCTAGGCTGAGTAAATGGGATCAGATGAAAACAGGTGTGCAACTTTGTTGCAGTAGCCAGCAGGGGAGACCTTCCAGATACAAGTATAGTTTCTTCTAGCTTTACAAACTATACTGCTTCTCAGAAGTGGAGTTTGGTACTCTTCTAATTTAGTGCATACTGTATGTTGATCTCAGTCAGTAGGATAAAATAGCTTCTGTGCCTGGTGTTACACTACCTGCTGGCTTCTCTATACTTCTGCTTTGAGTGCCTGAGCAGGAGAGTAAGATCAGTGTCCCTGATATTTAGAATAAAACGTAGGCATATTTAATTGGTTATGTAAGCAACCCTCCACAGCCAAGCTACAGGATATAAGTTCATTAGATGTGCTCAATACAGGTTTGTAGGTTAGGTTGCCATTTCTCAGAGTATCTGAGTACCGTGAACGTATTCAGTCAGTTTTTTCCCAACACTTCGGACCACTTCAGCAGAAGGCATGTTATTGTCGGAGTCTTTTGTGATTATGGTGATATATGAGTTGCAGTGACTACAGACATTTGGTCTGAGGCTAGAACAGCTGACAGGTGTTGACAGTTTGCCAGTTCTGTCTTCGGCCGAAGTTACTAAACTAGCTACTAAAGAAAGCTGTGTTTTAATCATCAGTGTACACTGAGCAGTATGCTCCTCTTGGATGAGTCTCAGCAGTTTCCAGGTAAGACATGGGAATGTTCTCTGTCTCCTTCCTCTGCCGCTCTTCTCTGCCTCCGACAAGCAGTTCATTTTAATGGGAAAGGGGGTGTCATAGCTAATGTTTTGAAGGTGCTAGTTGATATTCCTGGTATGAATTAATGGGTGAGTAAAAGATGTGTTAACACAGAATCACATCTTTTGTTATACAATATCTATTCAGGAATCATTAATTTGATTAACAAATAATAAAGATTAAAGGTTTAGGGGTCTTTGCTATTTTTTTTCTGAAGAGTCTGGCAAAACAGCCAGTTGAACCTTTAAATATGTTTGTGTGATCATTATTTAGGTTTTGGTGCTAATCCATTTTTTTTTTTGCACTTGTTGCTTTACTAAGTAAGGGTGTGGTATATTCTGCATGTAATGTTTTGCATGTTTTCCTTTCTGAAGTACTGCTTTTGGTTTCCTTACTAGTCCACTTCTGTCCCAGGAAGTACATGATGGATTAAATGATGGGACGGCAGAGTATATTCACTTCTCCTTTATAATCTTTTGTTGACAAGGTCTTTGTTTTGTCCCTGGCATGTTGGTCGGGCTACCTTCTCTATCGAATGGAATAGGTTGTTGGAGTTGTTGTGAAGAAGACACATTGGAAACATCTCATGTAGCCGCTCACATTTGTAATAGCTTTTCTTTTATAATTTAATCCATCATTCTTGTTGCCCTAGCCAACATCTAAGTCATAAAATGAAGGGCTTTTGTTGATTAAAAAATCCTGATTGATGCAAGTCTATATTGACAGCATTTTGAAATTAAATTCAGTGCAGGTTGCTTCTGTATTCTTAGTAGACTTCACTTTACCTTTGTATGTATATGGTCAAGGAATCATGCAGTCAGAATGATACTCCAGTGTCAAGAATATATGCTAAATTAAAGGGAGTATGTTAGAGATGGCTGTACTGGAAGTTGTCTGTACAGTTAAGTTTGGATAGCCTGACTGAGAACCCAATTATTTTGAAGAACATGAATGTTCAATATTAAACTGTTGAAAAGAGATGTAATTTTGGTAGTGAGATATGGGTCCAAGAGTGTCAGGATCTGCAATATACAAATGTATAAATGAGGGCTCCATTTAATTAGCCTGATCAGAATGTTAAAATTGGAGCCATTCTATTTCATTTGTTGTACAATTTACAATTTGCATTGAACTAGTGAAAACGTCTGTTCTTCTCTGGATATCACCACAGTGTAGTAAAAACGGTTGCTTTTACAGCCACCAGCTTCTGAGAGGATCTTCTAATGTCTTATGTAGAGGTGTTTGTTTTAATTAAAAACACAAAAACACCTCATTTTGTCTTTAAAATATCTGAATAAATACACAAAACACCACAGTTTGGTTTTTAAATATATTTTCTAAAAACTAAGAGATTAATTTTTCAGTTAAGAATAATGCTGCATCTTCTGAAACTATCTCACTTGTATCACCAACTTTTAAAATGTTCAGAATTAATAAAAATGAGAACAGAATAAAAACATATAACACCGCTTTCTGCCTTTTTCATTTTTTTTCAAATCATGAAATTCGTAAAAAAACAAAACCATTTTCAAACACCCCTGCTTATATGGCATTCAATCTCTCAGTTTTATAATGTGGAGCCTACTGTAGAGAGTCATTTTAAGTTGGTGACAAGATCTCCAACCTCATCTCTTGATTTTAGTGACCATTCAGCCACATTCACAATACACCTCTCATATAATCTTTGTGAGATAATGCAGTACTTTGTGCTATTAATTTCTTTTACAAAAGAGGGATGCTTACTGTATTATCTGATATCACAGACATTCATTATATTCTGAGAGTCTGTAGTAATCTGAAAAAAGTGACATTTAACTATTTGACAATTCTGAACAAGGCATTTTGTAACTTACTTTTGGAGCTGCAGATTGGTTTCCAAACTTTTGTTCTTCCACCATGTGGGTAAGAGAGTAAATTGTTGCTTTAAATGTTTCATTGCTGGAATCTGCCTGAAATTGCACTGTGCGCAAGATAGGCTTGCCTGAAGAAAAAATTATGAAGAAAGATATTAAAGCATATATGAATATAATATCTATGCTCATGATATGGTTGTAGAATTATCTATCTTGAACAATTACTGTGCAAGAAAACAGGTTTTTTTTTTCAGAAGGATACATTTTGTCTTGTGCTCTTTATTTTCTCTTTCTGTTTTTAGAAAATGATAACTGCTACACAGAGAAATCTCTGGACAACACACACAGTATTAAAAGTGGAGTCTCCTTATCTGGGGGGGGGGTGTCTGTTCCCGGAAATCCCCCCTCCTAGAGGATACCAAAACCCTCAGATAACAAAAACTGCGGTTTTCGGGGCTCACTAAAGCTCCGAATGTGACCAGAGTCTGGCTCAGGTCACATCTTGAGCCCCTTGGAGAGGCTTAGAAAGCACCCACAGCCTGTTTTGACAACTTCCAGTTTTTGATGAAAACTGAAAGTCACCCCCCCCCCAAAAGCTCCGGATGGCATTCTGAGCCTTGGAGAGGCTGTACACAGTGGCACATGGCCTCTCTTAGGTTCAGAAAACCTCCCAGGGGTCTCTCCAAGCAAGGTAAGGGAATTTTGTGGCTGTTTCAGTGCTGCACTGATTCTGGATAAGATTGGGCCCCAAGTGATCTAAGAAAAGCTTTCTAAGGGCTCAGTCCTTAGCCCATTATTGTGTGTACCGCTGGCTAAAATGTTGTGAATGTACCTTAAAGCACATCTGTGACACCACCCACGCTGAGTGGTTAGCGCCAGGCCCAGCATAATCAGATGTCATTACCACAAATGAGGACACAGCACCCCAAAATGTAGGACATTCAAGAAAAATGTAGCTAAATCAAAGCTAAAAACACTCATATATATGGATTTTGGGGTGCCTTGTCTACCTTTAATTCAACCTTACGAATGAAGGAACACAGCACACACACACAAGCAAGTGATGCAGGCAGACCCTCTTGAAGTTGGCATTCCTGATTTGTCTTGAAATGTAGGACATTTTCAAATTTACCCAGGGCAGAAGGCTGAAATATAGGACATGTCCTGGAGAAAGGACATCTGGTCACCCTAGCTAGGCCCCAACTTGGGTGGGCAGGATGGCAGGTGCTCCAGCAGCTCTGGCCACCAGTAAGTCCATTTGGGGAGGAGGCAGAACTGGGGGGAGGAGCCAGCCCACAAGGGGGTTGGACCTGGCATTAGCTTCCGCTGCCAGATCTTATTCCTGACCTGGGCAGCCTGACATGGTGCTGCTCGATTCACCTCCAGCAAAATAGCAACATATACTTTTTATGTTGCTCTACATGGCTGCTATTCCTTAACAGTGCAGGACAGATTATTTTCTCTGTATTTCCACAAAGCTTGTTCTTTTTCTGTTTCTGGTGATATTGATAATATTTCCACGCCTGTATAGTAAGTGCTACTCATGAATGTCTCACTATGTATAGTCTGCAATCCTACCCACGCTTACCTAGGAGTAAAACCTATTCACTATAATGGGACTTAATTCTGAGTAGACATGCCTAGGATTGGCCCCATAGTGATTTCCATGCGGTGGCTGCATTATATGCTCTGACCCTCGGTATTGCAGAGAGACTGTCAGCCCAATTCTAACCAGTGCTGGCACAGCTAGGCTGCATGTCCTGTGCTGTATCCAGTTAAGAGGCAAATTAGGAGGTGATTGAATGTCTCTTTGGGGTAAGGGGATATTTTCTCCCTTACCCTGTGTTAAGCCTGCCCTATGAGGCTTCTGAGATCTGCACCAGCTGTTTAACTGGCACAAATGTAATGCTAGGAGAGCCAGGACGGAGGTTAGGATATGGTGGAGGAGGCCTCTGCCTTTCCTGCCCCCCTCTTGGGCCCGAACTGCCCTCCCCCATCCACAAATGCCGCCTCCCTGCCACCCTCCCCACACCCCTGTGCCACCGGGTGCGAGCCTACTTCTCCATCTGGCACTGCTCCTGGATACAGCGATGGCGGGTTGGCTGGTGCTACTAGTTGCAAACATACTTTATGGCACATTTGTGACACTCTGAGCTGGCGCAGGGGCGGCTGTGCAGGCTCAGGCAGTGGTTTGGATTGTGCTGTTGAGTGGTGTCCCTCAGAAGGTAATCTCTTAAACGAAAATGTTGTTTTCTATATGCAAATGATACATTGCAGAGCTAACCTGTTGTAATGATTGTTATGATGTAATGATGTAATGATGTTACAGAAATGTTGAGTACTTTAAAGGTTATCTAATAGTGGTGGGTTTTAATTATATATTAAATCTGTATTAGGCTACTGTTACCGCAAAATACAAAAAGGGGACACCTGGTAATTGAGGGATTTCTGTGTGAGGATAGTGCCTTTTGCACAGCACCATGTTGAAGGCAGTACAATGATTTTTTGCCGTTTTGATAGAAGTGTATATTAAAAACATAGCTAGGTTTTTCCTGCCTTTCACTGCTATGAAGCGTCTGGTATAAAGCTTAATATTGTGCTTTAAAACAACTGCCTACTATAAAACTAAAGTTTATGTAATTCATTGCATAATGCAAAATACTTGCTTACCCTCATCCCAGAATCAAATCTTCTTTTCCCCCGAGCCTAGAAAAGTTCTGTAGAGATCCATAATCTCCAACATGAGTCAGAAAGTGTTCTGGGCAAGATCAGAAGATTCAGGCTGAGTATTTGAAAAGCTAGTCAATGGTATAGTCGAATGCAGTTTCTGATTCTTCCTATGTAGTTGATGAATGCAGTATTTGGGTGAAATGTGCTAGCAGAGACAACTATTGTGGGTCACTGTGACCTTCCTCTGCTGGGGGAGAAGTGGGATGACTGAAAGCAGAAATACCAGTTTGCAAATGGATTTCTACAAAGTTAAAAGTAAATTTCCTGTTTTCTAAAATTTGCCTGATATTTTAATTACTTTATTAAGGAATGTGTATGTGATGGGGCATTTTGGAGTAAGGAGTTTACCTTTCAAATAATTATTTGAAAAACCTGAATGTGTGCTTTTTAGTAAAATCATAAAATAATGCTATTTTGTTTCTTTTTTCCCTTCTGCATGAGGTATTCAGATCATGTTATGGACAAGTAATTAAACACACCATGCCCTCTGTCTTTTTCACCATAGATGAGAATAAAAATTATACTGTTAGTTGTACTTCCTCGTACAGGACTAAAAGCATATTGTGTTAAGCTGAAAACTATCAGGGTCATAATGTCATCTAGTGGTTAGGCCTGAGCTCTGTGTGTGGTTATACATAGTGAGATCAGCTACCTGGTTTCTTCATTTGGTTCCAAGTGTTGATATTTGGACACATGTTCACAAAAGCTTATGTAAGTGCTCTTTAGTGTTTATGTAATTCTGGCCTCTTTACTATGTGCAGCACTGAGGCCTGACTAGGATAAGAGCTCTTGAGTATTTGGGGCCTTGCTTCGCTTGCATAAGCTTGGAGCAAGAAGATAAATTGCCTGTCACTGGAGTTAGCCTTTAGTTGTTCCAGACTTTCTCTGAGCATGCTCTTTTTCTCCATGTGTGCTTTCCTCCTTGCTTTTTGTGGTGATGCGTAGCTTTTCTTCTCTTTGTGCTGTAGAGAATATCTTAAAGTCAAAGCCTCTGGGGAATGGGGGCTTTTAAATTATGATTCATGTCCCTGTATTCTTGAAGTCCAGAGTTTTTAGTGCCCCTCTGGTGTCCACTAGCATGTGCTAATGTTGAAAACAGCACATTATCTGCCTCCTTTGTGTCCAGACTTTTGAAAGCAACCCACACAAGATAAAGTTTTCCCTTTCACCATAATCCTTTTTTCATTTTTTTTGAAAAGTAAAGTGTGCTTAATAAAGTTCATTTTAAAAAAAGTTAATGCCAAATCTGTATTTGGAGACATCAGGAGAAAGATGACTCATACAAACCGGTGTAGTGGTTTGGGAGTTGGAATTGGATTAGAAGATCCAGATTCAAATCCCTGGTCAGCCATGAAGCTTCCTGAGGGCGCAATCCTAACCTGGAGTTAAGACTGGCACAATTAGGCTAGCAAAGTTTGGCTGGCGCAAGAGCCATCGTAAAGCACATTTGGACCACTTTCGGAGTCAGGGAGGATGGTGCATGTCTGTGTGCTGGCTTCTCTGAGAGTGGTCCAAACATACTTTATGGGGCTGTTATTAATAATGCAACAGAAACTCATCCCAGAAATGACTGGTTGCCACTTCAACAGTGTTGTAGTCTTTACTCTAGAAATTAGTAGAAACTGTTCTCTTGTGTGGGAGAAAATTAAATACAGCCCATTGCCTCCCCCCCCCCCAGGGAGGATGTTTGTTGTGTGTGCCCCCCCCCCCCACAGGAAAGCATAGAAGACCAGCATAGCCAGAACAGGGTGAACTGTAATAGCATATGTGAGATTTGAGCAAAATTTCATCTTTGTGTCTTGTTGATGAGATGTTGATGGCTGTGATTCTTTGCTGGACATTAACTATAGCCATTGTGCAGAGAGAAAAGATGAGGTTGTGCTCCCTCTTACAGCCCAATCCTATGCTCTGGTGGCACCTAGAGGTACAGCATCAAAATGGCTACCATTGTACCTTGTGGTCCGGGGGCGGTGGCCAGAGTCTCCTCCGGGTAAGGGAACAAATGTTCGCTTGCCCCATGTCAAGCTCCGCAGTCTGCAATGGGTCTCTTTGGATCTGCGCTGTTTTGCAGGGGCAGAAGCCCCTGTCAACCTTTCAGGTGCAGGCTGGCGCAAAGATTCAGCAGACTCTGCCACACTTTCCACCTCCCAGGACCGATCCTCCCTCGGGGCATCCACCCCCTGCCCTCCTCCTACCCTGAGAAGCCTCACTGCTGGCGCAACTTACCCTTTGGTGCTTCAGCAACAAGTCACCCCAGCACTGAAGGCCAGCGCCAACACTGCATCCTCAACGCCGGCGCCAGAGTGCCTTATGGCATTTTTATGACACCCAGCACTGGCATACCACCGGCGCTGGGTTCAGTAGGATTGGGCCCTTGGAGTTGTTATGTAGCATTGCTTTCTGGTGTCAGTATTTTGTGTGTATCACAAGAGACATACCTGAGCTGGCCTAACAGGTGGCTTGGACTCCCTTGCCTGTGATTCTGGCACAAAGTCCAGGCGCAAAGCATAATGGTGATGGTTTGTTTGCACATTTGAAGAGCATATTTGAAGCCAGAGTAGAATGCAGCTGTCTGTGTTTCAAGATGTCACAAAAAAAGGAGCGGCTTGAGGTAGGGGCAGTAAAGTGGGTTAATCTTTGGCTAGGCTGTGTAAGTTAGTTACCTTTATCAAAATGAGGGAATATGTTCTGTGGCTTCTGCTCTGAACTGGAAGTTGTTTGGCAGCTTTATTGGCTGAGGGGTTTACCTAGCTTCACCCTTGGTATATCCTCCTGGCAGACCAATTGATTCTTGAGAGAGGTGTATTCAGCTACTCTTTGTGTAGAAATATGACACAAAGTTTCCCTTTGTGCTATGAGTTCCTGTGGAAACCAGTGCAAGTGAAAATGAGGAAGAAATGACCAGTGTAAGTAAAGTGTCAGTGAAATGATGTGAGTTGGCGAGAGCAGCTCATCTGCTCTGGATCGTAGTGCTCCTTTTTTGTACCAGATGTGTAAAGGAGAGTGCTCTGTTTCAGTGTGTAGTGCAAGATTACATTTGGTATTTTCCTGGGGCCTGTCAGATTCCAGGGTACTTGGAAGAGAGTAGCTCTGTGAGAGCCTCTTTAGGGCTAGTAGGTGTGTCATCTTATGTAATCATTATATAATTAGTGCTTTGTTAGGCGTTCCAGAGTGAGAGGGGCCTAAAGCTGCTGAGTTGAAGAGTTGAGGCTGCCCTTTAATTAGCTGGCCTGATAAAAGTGACAGGTGCTATCTGTCTTGTTTCCCATCCTTAAGGAGAGGTGAATTTTGTTTTTGCATAGGTTAGCATTTTGCATTTGCTAACCTGGGGAGGTAGCTTTGTTAATTTTCCTCCTCCCAACTTTCCAAATCCATGGTTATTGGTGGGTTAGGTTTTCTTGTTCCTGTCTTCGCTAAGCAAATATTTGCCAGTGGGGCAGTTCCAGTTCTCCCAATTATTCTTCTGCCTCTTACCCAATATTTGTCTTCTTGCTAGGTGGGATTTTTATGTATTTCCAGTGTATTGCTCTCTCTGATAAACCCCACCTAAAGCAATTTTTCTCCACGTCTTAGTTAAATGACATTCCTATGGCAACTAGAATTTCTTCAATAGGAGTATTTCTCATTTGCAGCTGCTTTGAAACCTAGGGTTCTCGATGGTGAGGTGGGGTGTTGCTAGGGAAAGCTTGAAATTTCATCTCATACAGACTATGAAGAGAGGTATTTCTGTAATATGTAAGAGGGTATAATATGGGCTGCCAAAAAAGTGTTTTGCCCCCTCTAGAAATGCCATTGCCTTGAAGGGATATGTGTGTGTCCTGAAGGTGGGTTTTCCAGACCAGTGGTATTCAAATTTTTTAGACCGGAACCCACTTTTTAGAATGGCACACATGTCAGGACCCACTGGAAGTAATGGCATTAACCTGGACGTGATGTTGTGGCAGGAAGTAGCATCATCAAGCAGGAAGTGCTGTCATTGTAACATAATAAAATGACACTCCAGAAATGCAAATTGGCATTCTTGGATGGCAGCCATTGTACAACCATGAAACATGCCGGACAGAAAGCAAGATTAGGACAAAATATTATGTAACAACTCTGAACTACAAACATTTTTTTTTTAAAACCCTCACTTGAAAATTCAAACTCTTAAAACTCACAAAAGGAATATAACAAGAGTAAGGTCTGCAGTTTCCAAGATGGCTGCTCCCAGCTTTCTGCAACCCACCTGACATCAGGTCATGACCCACCAAGTGGGTCTCAACCCACAGTTCAAATAACACTGTTCTATACCATTTTGCAGCAACCTTTCATTACCTTAGACATCTGTTGCTGCATCAGGCCAGAGCAGGGTGGTAATTATGCATTAAAGGTAAAGGTTTCCTCACGACCGAATGATCTAGTCGTGACCGACTATAGGGAGTGGTGCTCATCTCCTTTTCTAAGCCTGTAGAGCCGGCGTTTGTCCGAGGACAAGCTTCCGTGGTCATGTGGCCAGCATGACTATACGCCATAGCGCACGGAACGCCGTTACCTTCCCACCAAAGTGGTCCCTATTTAACTACTTGCATTTTTAGGTGCTTTTGAATTGCTAGGTTGGCAGGAACTGGGACAAGCGACGGGAGCTCACTCCGTTGCGCAGTCTTGAACTCCCAACCTTCTGGTCAGCAAGCCCAGCAGCAGCGGTTTAACCCACTGCGCCACCAATTATGCATTAGGGTTGTTCAAACTTTTGCAGTTTTAATTTTTGAGGGCTTATTGTGGAAAACTTTGAGAACTCTTTCCACTTTAATCTGTTGGCTACAAAAGCCTTATGAGTTGCAGAGACATGTTCTAATCTTGAGAGCATGTTCTTGGTTTGCATGATGTGACTGGTGTGTGTTGCTGTACCAACTGGGTTGAGGTCAGGAGGGGGCATTCTTGTGCTATACAGAATGGATAAATTAGCCAAATTTAGGGCCCAATCATAACCTGGAGATCGGCTGGCACAAGGGACTTATGCTGGCCTAACTCCAGGTTAGGATTGCGCCCTTAATCCTAGTTGGCATGCACAATCCTGCTGTGATAAAATTGACCGTACCACTTCAGATTGCAGTTGAAGAATGCCATTTTTGAATGCATGTTACAAACCTGCTGTAAGTAAAACAGAAAAGGCTAGCACAGCGTGACTAATACAAGGAGACAAGAAATTAGAATGCATGTGAACGCAAGGTCCATTCATATAGTGCTAAACTATGGTTTGCTATTGCATGTGAACCAGAGTCATCATGCAGTTGACCCATTTTAGGCTACCAGTTAATTTTGGCCTGAAAAACGTTAATAGCTAGGAGGAACAAAGTAGTTACTTGGAGGAGAGAAGAGGTGTATTAGGAAGGACAGGACTGAAGGCAAACCAGAAACATTTGGGGTCATATGGGAGGATGAATAAGCCAAGCGACTATCACTTGGCTTGGTCAAGGCCACAGAAAATAATAGAAAAAATGCCATCCTAGGTTAAAAGGGAATCGTGTGAACAGCCACTGCCACCTGTGGTTTTGAAGAAGTGTTCCCCCCTTCTCTCTTTCAGAGAGAGAGAGAGAGAGAGAGAGAGAGAGAGAGAGAGAGAGAGAGAGAGAGAGCACTGTGGCTATCACTAATTTTTTTGTTTCTTAGGATTGTGAATGAACTGTGACTTTGTTTTTGGCTCTGGAAAAAGTCATAGTTTAATGACTCATCCTGCAGAATGTGATCATGTGTGTTGCTGTTTCTGCTTCCCATTGCCCTATTTTATGCAATCTTTGTTCTAGTTACATAATTGTGAATGAAGGAGAAAAGCCATGGGTGTGAAAGAGCTACGTTTAATATTACTGAACCTCAGTTGACTTGATGTGCCAGAATTGTGTCTTAGCACTGATACCGTTCCAGTCTGAGAAAACCCAAGAAATTAAATTGCACTTGCTAGTATTGGGGATTCCTTGGGGTAAATGAATGTAATGGATTGTGGGCTTGTTTGTTTTGATGTATCTTTTGCTGCATGCTTCCCTAAAGGCCTTGTCTGTGCTAATATAAAAAATGTATACAGCTCACTGTGTGACCTAACTTCTGCTTACAGTGAAGAAGGGGGGATGATATTAGCCTTGGTTCAGCTACACTAGTTGCTTGTGGGAAGGAACGTAAAGTAGTATAGCAAATATGTGTCAGTTGCACAGCTGAACAGATTACATTGCTCTGTTCTTTCTTTTCTTTTTACATGCATTGCTAGAACATCTCCAAATTGGGTCTGAGAGTCCAAAAGCAATCAAAGTGGATTTATGAAACATATTTTGGGCATATGGCGATACATTTCTGATACATACAGATCATCAATATTCTGTTCTTCTAACCACATCCTGACTCACAGAAACGCATGGCATTCAAATAATCTTTGTGGCATGGCAGCTGCTGGTCCAGTTCTATACCATCCGAGCACTGCATGTGTGTTTAAAAGATCCAAATAGATGGACTATTATGGATTACGTAGGAAACAGTAATAGTGTGGGATGTGACCACATCACCTCACCCATATGGTTATTATCAATATAACTGGAGTGTTGTGGGACCACAGGAAAACAGTTCCCATGCTGCAGACCTGCCCTTTGAATAGGGCCATAGATGGGGTACAAGAAGAAATAAAATGTTTCTGTTTACAGTAAAACTATTGGAGTTTTGGTCAGTAAAACTACTGAATTGGCACTTTTGGAATCTTTGTGGTCCTGGATATTCTGTGTTATGAGGTGTTATCCAGACCTTGAAGAGCCTCAGATCTAGTCTCCCATTGCTAGCCCATCCAGATATAGCTACAGGGGTCACTACTTGCATTACTGCCATGTCACTTCTGTAACCTGTTCCATTGAGTCCATTGGTCTGTAGTTTGAGACACTTGCAAGCAACAAAGCATGGAGCTGGAATGTCTCCATGCTCATTCTTAGCTACTCTAAAACACACAGGTAAACTGTTGTATCTTTTTAAAAATGAACAAGCTAACAACAGAAGGAATCCAATTTGTCCCACAGTTTAACTCCAGATTAAAACATGTTTTTTTTTAAAAATATTCATATGCATTTTTTACAACTCACTATAATATTGCCATTTCAGACCAGTCCCATGAAGCAGCGTTTGGTGATCAACATGGTGAAGATGGGGAATGGCAACGCTCTACTTCAACTACCTCATCTCAGAGTGAGCAGGCAGAGAAACTATTGCAGAATCCGCACAAGAACCTGGCCTCTGAGGACACCAAAAAGAAGAGGGCTCAAAAACCTTCTCACATGAGGAGGAACATAAGGTGAACAATAGACACACACACACACACACACACACACACACACACACAGACATAGACACAGACACACACAGAGTGAACCTCCGATTTAATGGACGAATGGGGTTACGTTAATGCCAGAAGTCAATTGAATCTGGTCACCCTTCCCCCCCATTAGTCTATTAATCCTGTCCCTTTTTTAGTACTGCCACTTGGTTCTGTTCCCCATCAGGGTGCTCTAGGTCAGATGTCTCCAGACTTTTCAGTACAAGTACAAGGACATTGTATAGTTTACAGATTTTCACGGGCTGAAAAAAAATCAGTTTTATCAATGAATGAATGAAATTCAAATGAATGAATAAGTTTTTAATCAGCATGATATGATTCAGAACAAAATAGAAATGTGGCATTTACAAAGAAACAATGTTATGCTTAAACCGAGAAATGATATATAATGAATAAAAATGCCAAATATTTTAAGTTGCTGCAGGCCAGGTAACATGTTGTGGCGGGCTACATTTGGCCCCCGGGCCATAGTTTAGAGACCTCTGCTGTAGGTAGTGGAGGAACATCTGTGTGGCTCTAATGGGGAACGGAGTGGCAGCTCCAAGGGAAAAGGGTTTAATGGACTAATGGAGAAAGGGGTATCTAAATTTAACAGACCTCAGTGGACATTGGTAAGTGTCAGTTATTTCTGAATTCTTGAATTGAGGTAATTATATCGAGGATTTGTTGTATTTGGTTGCTTTCGAGATATGCTAATCACACACTGGTTGGATTGAATGTTGTTGATTGATCATCTTTTGAACTCAAGTTTATAATGATGTGTTTGACCATTTAGTCCAGTGGTAAAATGGGTAGCACATTGCATTAGTCTGGTTCTGAAGGGCATGATTATTTCTAGGAAATGCTAGAAAACAAGTAAAACGCAAATTTAGATGGATAATGAAATCATTATTATTATTATTGATGATAATTTTCATTTCAGTGTTTTTGAAAGGTCCTATGAAAGAATAAGCATGATGTTTCCTCTAATCCAACAGTCTTTCTTGAGTTCTAATTAAAATTATAGGAAGTTTCAGTGCTATAAAATGAACATTGCGTTACTACTTTTTATATATGCTCAAATCATAAAAGTAAAATATTTAGAGACGGATAGTCCAGTGTTAGGCCTGTGGCCATATCTGATACATAGACTCCCATCCCCTCCTCCCCAAAAGTTTACCCTTTCCTTGAATGATTGGCCCCTTGGTGAATAGCCATCTAGTGATAATGTGAGACTGCATGGACCAACAGCATGTATGTCTGACATTGCCTATCCCTGATATAAGTTCTCTATAATTCCTGGGAAGGCTTTAATCCTTTTCTCAACACCATTCCCCAAAGGCCTTCCTGCTCAGTTCTGTTATCCATCAAATGAAATGGGATTATCAGAAACCCCTTGGATCTCTTGTACGTAATTGAATATAATAATTAAGATATATGTTTTTTAAAAAGTATTCTATTCTCACCACCTGAAGGTAAATGTATAGGTAAGCATGTGAGATTCCCTCTCTCCTATTTTTCTGCCATTATCTCATAGGACCACACAGTTGAAAGGGGCCTTCAAGGCCATCTAGTCCAACCCCCTGCTTGAAGCAGGAAAATCCTCTCTAGAGCATCTCCAAAAAGTACCCATCAAGCCTCTGCTTGAAGATCTCCAGCGAGGAAGAACCCACCACTTCCCTTGGTAAACAGTTCCACTATCAAACTGCTCTTACTGTTAAGAATTTCTCCCCCATATCCAACTGGATTCTCCTGTCCTGCAGCTTAAGCCCATTTGATCTAGTTCTACTCTCTAGAGCAGCAGAGAACAAATTTTGCCTTTTTCCAAGTAACAGCCCTTCAGATATTTGAAGAGAGCAACCATGTCCCTCCTTAGCCTTTCTTCTTCAGGCTAAACATGTCAAGTTCCTTCATCATTCCTTGTAGGCCTTATTTTTCAGAGCCCTGCTTAGCCCTGAACTTGCTCTAGTTTGACCACATACTTCTTAAAAGTGGGGCCACAATTGGACGCAGTACTCTATATAAGGTGTGATTGGTGTGGAGTAAATAGAACTACTGTGTCTAGTGATTTGGGGACTGGGGGTCTACTAATGCAGTCTAAAATTGCATTAGTCTTCTTTGCAGCCACATCACACTTCTGACTCATGTTCAGCTAGTGTTCCACTGCAAGATCATTTACATAGGTTGTAGTGCCTAGCTAGGTATCACCTATTCTGTACATGTGCCCTGGATGGTTTTTGCCCAAGTGCAGGGTCTTGCACTTGTCCCTGTTGAACTTCAGTTTGTTAGTTTCAGCCCAATATTCCAATTTATCAGGGTACTCCTGAATGCTTCTACCGCCTTCTGCCATGTTAGCTATTCCTTCCAGCTTAGTGTAATCTGCAAATTTGATAAGGCTTCCTTTTATCCATCCAGGAAATTACATAATAAAGCAAATGATGGGCAGAAATGAGTATTTTTGCCTTACATTGGAACTCATTAGCTGCAAATGACAAAATACATAAATCTTGATAATATTTTCAAGTTGTAAGAGATCCCAATGATTACACTCTTTCAGCAATGTTCCTTAATAGCTCAGCTGCTGAGAGGTGCTCTGCAACTTGATGCCTCTGCAGAAGTGGCGCTGCTGAAAAGGCAGCCTGAGTGATAATTGGCCTCTCCCAGCCCCTCAGCAGAATTTATTTTTCTCACCTCTCTTTGTCTGCACCTTCTATTCCCCTGTAGCAGTCCCCTGCCTTCTGAGGCCTCCTTCCTTCACTCCCAGAGCTTTGGCAGAAGTAGCACTGATGAAAGGATGGTGCTAGGAAAGCCCAATTATCAAGTGGGGCGGATAAAGTGCTTCTGCAGGGTGTATGCAACTCGTCAGTTTTATTTTTGACACCCTGATCTAGCCCATACTTTAAAAAGGTAAAGGTTTCCCCACCGAATGGTCTAGTCGTGACCTACTGTAGGGGGCGGTGCTCATCTCCGTTTCAAAGCCTGTAGAGCCGGCGTTTTATCTGAGGACAAGCTGTGGCCGGCATGACTGTACGCCGTAGCGCATGGGATGCCGTTACCTTCCCACCGAAGTGTTCCCTATTTATCTACTTGCATTTAGATGCTTTTGAACTGCTAGGTTGGCAGGAGCTGGGACAAGCAATGGGAGCTCACTCCATCGCGCAGTCTTGAATTCGCAACCTTCCGGTTGGAAAGCCCAGCAGTAGCGGATTAACTCGCTGCGCCACCATGTCCCTAGCCTACACTTATTTGCTAATCCAGATATTGTGGGGAACCTTGTTGAATGCCTTACTGAAATCAAGATAAGTTACATTCATAGTGTCCCACCATGCTCTAAGCTATTAACCTGATTAAAAAAAAATGAGGTTAGTTCATCTACCCTTAACATTTGTCAGATCCTGTTAAAATCAGCACCTGGTGGGTCTTTGTGAAATACAGGAAGCTGTCCGTCATGGGCCCTTGGCCTGATCCAGCAAGTCTTGAATCTTTCTGAATCATGTTGCTTTCTTTAAAACAAACAAAAAGCTTAGGAGCTAATGCTTCTGTGGCCAGAACTATCACATAGTGAGAGGTTCATTTCACATGCACTATGTCTAGATATTACAACATTTCGCCCTATACTTTGTAGAGCATTGTCAAGGAACTACAAGTAAAATACTATTTGTAGTCCCTTGATAATACTCTACAAAGTGTAGGGCAAAATGTTGGGAAAAATCTAGACTTGTGAATGTGGCTAAGAAGCCCAGGAAATGAACCTCTCACTATGTAGACTAGTTTTATTCCCAGTTGATATAATGAAACAGAGAGAGATTTTGAAATAATATAATTGCTGATTATGCACTCAGAAAGTTGCTGCGGGAGGACCAGTTGGAGGCTGTGACAAAAGCAGCCCAGCAGGAAGAGTTGGAAAGAAGGAAACGGCTTGAGCAACAAAGGAAGGATTATCAAGCCAGCATCCCCACATTACCCCTGGAGTTCCTTCCAGGTAGGTAGCTGAAATGCTAAACAAAGGCCAAATTGAAACAGGGCAAGGGAAGATGCAAATAATAATGGTACTCCTTTCAGTTCTTCAGCATACCAAACTTGCTCTGTCATTCCTGTTAACAAAGAATTGTTAATAATACATTAACCCTTGAATTTTCTAAGCATTCCAGAGCACACAAGTCACATGTTTGACAAAATGGATAATCTTTTTCGTGTTGAGTAGGGCCATCTTAATTGTCATCACTTTTAAGGTAAAATGGATGTTGAGCCTCTTTAGAATGTATAGAATGAATTGTATTTATTTGAAATATAAATTGAAAATAAGTGCAGGGAAGAAAGTTTAGCATAGGTTTCGTATTGGGTGCTCTGTTATGAGAAACACGATTGTCTTATTTTAAGTGGATAGTTAAGTGAATAAACGTAAAAATAATAATAATACGTAAAGTAATCAATCTGTGTTGCCAAATCGGGTTAATCTAAATCAGTATTGTGAATAGGGGGAACGTTTTGTCTGAAATCGGTTTTGCTTTCTCATTCTGGTATTTAGTATAATTCATTGTTTACTGCTTTGGTGTAGAGGAGATTGCTTTAAGAACTGCAGAGGTTGCCCAGCTGCCCCCTCAAGTCTTAGCTGAAGAAGTCATTTGCTTGGACAGCACCAGCAGTGGTAGTGAAGATGACTCGGGAAGACTCCATAGTAGTCTTAAAGATGGTAAGGATGGATTTCCCTGGCTCCCTTCATTGCAACCTACAACACCCTTGAATCTCAGTTAGGCTTCATAGAAAAATTATTTAATTGTTATATTTTCACATTTCTACACTTCTCTTCCTCCAAGGAGCTCACAGTGGTGTATATATAACTCCTCCCCTTCTTTTCTCCTCACAACAACCCCATAAGGTAGGTTAGACTGAGAGAAGGTGACAGGCTCAAGGTCACCCAGGAAGTTTTGTGGCTGAGTGGGAATTTGAACCTGGACCTTTTAGGTCAAAGTCCAGCTCTCACATAGCTACTGCAAATTTTTCATAAAACTTCAAAAATAATCTCTAGTTCTCTTTTCCATCTATGCTAGCCAAAACAGCCTTTGTTTGAGATTAAGCAGCTTCCTTTAAAATGAATATTTGAATAGTTACATAATTTCAGATTAGTGCTTTGCTAAAAACTTGGTATAAATTCTTTGACTCATTTGTATCTGTGAGGACTTTGTAAATAGGTGAGCTATGAAATTGGTGAAAATAAAGGGTACTGTTTTGACTTCCATTCTCGTTAGCTTCGAATCCCAAAATCTAAGGGATGGTAAATGTGTTTCTTCTACGTACCTACCCAGTATTTTAAGTGCATTGATTTTAAGAAAGTGGTAATTATGTGTCATCTTCTTGTTTCCTTGATCTCTTTAGCAGAAATTGAGCACAGTAATTTATAGAAGGTAAAAAAAAATCCATGGTACTGGCATAGTCAGTGTTGGAGTGTTAATGAGAGACTTTGAACATTTTCAACTTTTAACATCTTTTACCTTGCTCAGTTTGCTACTAAAGGAGAAGTATGTGAAAGAAGAGAAAATTGAAACACATGGGCAAGTTATACAACTTTTAAATTTCAGTTGTAATGAAGCATAATCTCTGCCATCTGGTTGTCTTGTAGAAGTGATAGAATTAAGTTCAGGAGAAGATGAATCCCTCCAGATTGTAGACAGCAGTGATTCTGGCAATGAGGGAGATGAAGATGCTACTGAAGAGAGCAGCGGTGCTCATGTGAATGATGCTTTAAATCAGTTAGATGCTTCAGGTCAAGTAATCATCAACATCAACCATCCACCAAATGAGGAGGACATTTACCTGGCCCCGCAACTTGCTCGGGCAGTAAAGCCTCACCAGGTACTGAAGCTTTTTGGTCTAGACTCTCACAAACTTCAGCAACTTTACTTCCAAAACTCCATTCTCTTGCAATTCATTACAGATTAATTAATACATTAATTCATAAATAGTGCTTTTCCACTTGTGGTGGTTTTTGTGCCTGCAATTAGATGCCTATCCAACATTGGAATGTATTGGGTTTTCCACTTCCCTGTAATCTCTTTGACAATGTTTATTGCTTATTCTAGATTGGAGGTATCCGGTTCCTGTACGATAATCTGGTGGAGTCCTTGGACAGATTTAAAACCAGCAGTGGGTTTGGGTGTATCTTAGCCCATAGCATGGGTCTTGGCAAGACCCTCCAGGTCATCTCTTTTTTGGATGTACTTTTCCGGCACATTGAGGCAAAGACAGTCTTGGCCATTGTACCCGTAAGTAAGCTGGTGAAAAGTGTCTGTTGGGTATATTCGTGTGTTGTATGAAGGAGTAAGGTGGGGGCAGAAAGAGAAGCAGAATAAACTCCTTTATCCTTTTCCAGCTATCTGTTCTTGGAATTCCATAGAGAGTTCTAGTACATTCTACTTTGCAACAGAAGTAAGAGATATTAAGATATTTTCCTCTTGGGACTCTTGGTCCCTGAAGTGCTTGCAGTGTAGAATATATTGAATCTCCTTTACCCATATGAAAATCAGTAGTGTGTGAAGTGTGTATATGCTTATCTGAATATGAACCTCTGCATTTGTTATTTGAGTGTCCAGTATTCTTTGGGCATTGAGCTTTATAGCAAATGAAAAGGTTTCCATCATTAGGTTTCAGAGTCGTAACTGATATGTTTCACTCTTCTGCCCCATTACAGGTAAACACTCTTCAGAACTGGCTAGCAGAATTCAACATGTGGCTTCCAGCACCAGAAGCTCTTCCTGCTGACTATGACCCAAAAGAGATAAAGCCCCGCTCCTTCAAAGTCCATATCCTGAATGATGAACACAAGTAAGTGCTTGTCATACTCTTGCAATGGGGGATTTCTGTGTTATTCCTCCTAATTTATGTATTACACACCATGTGCTGTTGTTCACTATGGCTGGAGGCACACACAAACACAGTGTATTAAGTGTACCAAGCCAAGCACAGCCACATCCCACACAGCCTATTTTCCCTCTAAGAGGACTAATGTGTGGAGGGTTAAAATAACAGGCTTATTCCACCAGTCCAAGGGAGATCAATCCAGTCAGTAAAAAAAATTAGGTCACATGTCAGTTGGTTCTGCCATAGTGGAAAGAAAGGTGGCGGACCAGGTGATTTAAAGCACCTGTTTTTATAGACATCTCAGTCCAATCAGGACCCATCCAAATTCTGCTGACTCCTGCCATAGCAGACACTATTTAGGGTGCAATCCTAACGTGGAGTTAGGCGGGTACAGTTAGGCCAGGAAATTTTGTCTGGCAGAAGGGCCACCATAAAGTGCATTTGGACCACTCGGGTCAGGGAGGATGGCGCATGTCAGTGTGCTGGCTTCTCTGACTCTGAGAGCGGTCCAGACATACTTTACGGTGTCCCTTGTGCCAGTCAAACTTTGCTGGTCTAACTGTGCCGGCCTAACTCCAGGTTAGGATTGCGCCCTAAGTCACTATTGTTCTCTAACATTAAATTATCATCCACGGTCCCCAGCTCAATTATCATGGATAAGAAATCAATTTTGCTCAGCTCCACCTATGATGTTTAAGATATACCTCTTTTCAACAACAACAAAAATTTACAAAGCATTTTACAGAGTAAATCAAATTACTTGTGTAAATGGCTCCCTGTGCCAAAAGGGCTCACAATCTAAAAAGATGCAGGACAACACCAGCAAACAGCCAATAAAAAAGATAGTGCTGGAGTGAAGAAGGACTCTCCCCCTGCTAAATATAAGACGAGCACCACTTGAAAGATTTCTGTATAACAAAATATAAAGCATTCCTCAATATCCTACACAAATTGATTACAACTTTATCCTTCATAACCAAAACACTTTCACCTTTCAAAAGAGGTTATAACCTAATCTGGTCGCCAAATAGTATGTCTAGTATGTCCAGAACACTGCTCACAGCACTGATGATTAGAGCATTTATATGACAACAGCTTCTCCTGCTGTTCTGTTACTTACACCCTGTTCTAGAATGTTGATCAAAACACCTGATAATAAATCTGCATGTGCAAAATGGATTCAAATCCATTTTGAATAGCTAAAATCAATAAGAGATCATTTGTAAAAGAGCAGCATGCCGCAGCCATCTAAGTTATTCCAAAAAATTTTCTGAATTCACCTTTATTTGGCTTCTAAAAGCTAAAGAAAGTGAGGAGGAGTGTGCAGGAGAAGGAAATCTCTCAGGCACCCTTCATCAGCATCTTATCTGTTTCTCCCCAATATGAAGCATGTACAGATTGAGATCTTTGATATCATTGGTCAATATCTGTTTAATATGATTAATCTATTTAAATGGGTTTACCCACATCCGTATGCCTGTTGACCATTGATAGTCTATAACTGGACTTTCGGAAGGTGTTTGACACAGTCCCTCCCCAAGGAATTTTAAGAGGGCAGGCCCTCTTATGGATTAGGAACTGGTTGAAGAACAAGAAACAGAAAGTGGGTGTTAATGTTCAGTTTTCACAGTGGGGAGAGGTGAAAAGCAGGGTTCCCCAAGGATCAGTCTTGGGATCAGCACTTTTCAGTTTGTTCATAAATGGCCTGGACTTGGGGATGGCCAAGTCTGCACATGCCACTAAGCGTTTCCAGGTGGTGACATCTAGAATAGATTGTACAGAGCTTCAGAATGATCTATCCAGACTGGGGGATCAGGTGGCAAAATGGCAGGTGTGCTTCATTGAGAGTAACTGTAAAGTGATGCAAGGAATGATTGGGGCAAGAAATAATTTGACATACGTTGTTGAGTTCTGAGCTTTTAGTGACAAAATCAGGAGAGATTGGGGTGCTGGTAGCCTGCTTGATGAAACATTTGACCCATTCTGTGGCAGCTGTGAAGAAGGTCAGTTCCATGCTTAGGAACATTAAATAAGAGTTTTGAGAATAATACTGCCAGTGCAAGGGAGTAAGAACAGGATAGAGGTGTCCTGTTTCCATGTGTGCTCCCAGAGGCATCTGGACGGCCATTGTGAAATACTTGTAGGGAATCCTGCTCTAATGCTCTAACAGAATAGACATCCTTTTACAATCCTCATCATTCACATGTCTGACTAACAAACATTACGAGTACAAAATTCCCTCGTTTAGAAAGGGATTGGTGGGTAGCTGCCATAGGTTGTGCATGTTTTTCACAGTTCCCACTGTATTTTGACAGGATGGCCTTGGAGGAAAAGTGCCAAGCCAGTGCCGCTCTCCCAGGTAGTGCAGTAATGTGGCAGAAGAGGTGAAGTGTCCTACCCTGTGAGTTGATTGATAGTGCTAGGGAACAATGGGCCTCAGGCCTTAACTTGCAACACTTTTTGGTATACTTAGACCCCTCACTTAAGGACGGCCATGTCTCTTTACCAGCGATGTAGCTAGAGGTGGTCAAAATGCTGAGTATTCATGGTGCCATCACATGCCATGAAAGTGGCCCCTCATCATTGGAGCCATTCCAGGCGGCGAGAGCAATGCGGTGGTGTCTGGCAGTGATGGTAGGGGCTGCTTACATGGTGTGTTGCAGCACTGTCAATAATTTGCATTTTGACCCACCCACCTATGCTGCTGCTCTTCGCCCCTTTTGCTTTGGTATAGCCTAGTCAAGGTTGTTACACCAGAAATGGGTGAACTCACTGTGTGTGTATTTGCACTTCAGGAAGCATAAGTGCTTGTTCTATGGCGAGTCTCAAGGCTTGGTTTTCATAACTCAGAGGTTCACAAACTGGGGTGTTGTGACGCCCCAGCCAGGGAAGCCCAGTTGCTGTCCCCTTAAGGGGTGTGGCAACCTCATGGTAGCAGTGGCTGCAATTCTGCTGCGGCCACGAAAAAGAATGTTTGTACTTGCCAGTGCCAGTCTCCTTGCTCCCTCTACAGGCCTCCACACGCCTCAAACCGGCCCCCGAATGTGATTGCAACCCACTTCCTGAAAAGTATTTTGCTCGAAAATCAGAAATAGCTAACAATCACATTTGGGAGCCTTTTTGAGGTGCGGAGAGACCAGCTCTGGAGGGCTGGTGCTGCTCTGCCGGCAAGTACAAAACGCCATTTTTTTTTTGCTGCTGCAGCATAATCATGAGAGCACCGTTACCTTCTTACCCACAAGGACTTACAGCTGTCCCAACCCTACAAGACAGTTTGGGAACCCTACATTGAGCCTTGGGTGACCCTACATGGCATAGCTCACAGCTTCATTGAGCTACTCAAACTCCTTTGCCACGACAAGGCAGTGATCCATGAAAGGGGTTGGGAACCATTGACCTAACTGAATATAACGGAACATTTTCGCAGATATCTGCTTAGTTGAATTCCCTTGTTTCAGAAGCACTGTCCCACTCGATGTAAACAGGGAGCTTAGAGTAGATTGCTAAGTTCGTTTTCCCAGATGCTCTTAAAGCCAGTGGATCACATCCATAAATCACACCCATAAATCACACCCATAAATCCCAAACAATTTGAACTGATGACACATTAGTGTCATAGAAGCAGAAGTGGGTCAAAAGGAGCAGACAGCTTTTGGGTTTTAGCTCTTAGTTGTCCTGCTGCTGATCAGGCTTACACTTTCTACATGGGTGGCAGAGGAGGCTCTTAGGCTCCTGTACTTTCAGGATTACAGTACCAGTCTGATGCTCTACTGAGCTATGTTCTCTCTTTTCCCACTTGCTCCAAAAAGACGTCTCTCTGGATTGCTGCTAGAGCTGATGGAGGCGGAACTTCTGTTTTGGATGCGGCCAGACTAACCCTGTCTTTACTTACTTTTATTGAAACAACTTCCTCGTTTTGGCAAGCATTATCATTCCTGTAAATGTTATCATTCTTGTACCTCATTCTGTCCTGATAGAGTCTTTGCTCCTGAGCACAAAGCTTCAGATTGGCATTGTTGATAGCAGTTACTTTATGGGGCCATCTTCTCCTTTACACCATACATTGGCTTGAAGTCACAAGAGTTTGGAGTTCTAGAAACCAAGAGGCTTCCTTGCTGTGATGGATTTCACCAGCTGGAATTATATTTTATTCCTTATCCTAAGAACTTTTCCTGGTACCAAGGTTTCGATGTTATACTGTTCGGCAGAGGCCCTTGTGTTGCTGGCAATATCGTGTCTTGCTAAAATACTTTTGTATTTCTCATCTAGGCTTTTCTTCCTGGACTCTTACTTTGCATAGATAAGATAGGCAGGCAGGTAGGCAGCTATTGCTGAGATAGGGAAAATACAGTGAAGAGGGAGCACAGATTGCCAGGTTGGTTTTCCCAGGTGCACTTAAAATCAATAGATCACACCTGATCAGAAAGTAAGATGTTCAAGAATATCTTTATTGCAATAAACAGGCTGCTGGCATCTCAACCCAAATCAGCATGCGCACAGATAGTGAAATGCAGGATTAATATGCTTTTCTAGTTACATCAAATTACCACACTCTAAAATTGACAGGGTATTGTTGATACAACTATTCCAAGAATTCTCTGTTTAGGCATTCTAATTAATTAATGAGAAACATAGGCCCTCCGTGAGCATATGGAAAAAAGGATATGTCTAAGTTTCAAGAGCGCTCTTTCATTCTTCCAGCACATCTTGATATGAAGTCTTGTAAGAGGTAAACTTAATTGCAATATCTTATAAGCCATATTCCTCTATAAGTTATTTCTTTCAAAGAGCAATCCTAACCTGGAGCTAGGCTGGCACAGTTAGGCCAGCAAAGTTTGGCTGGCACAAGGGTCCTCATAAAGTGTGTCTGGACCACTCTCAGTCAGGGGGGATGGCACAAGTCTGTGTGCTGGCGTCTCTGACTCTAAGAGTGGTCCAAACATACTTTATGGTGTCCCTTATGCCAGCCAAACTTCACTGGCTTAACTGTGCCGGTCTAACTCCAGGTTAGAATTGCGTTCTCAGTCGCCACCCTGTCTATTAACCTTGGCTGGGGTACATCTTTTTCAACTATAAACAATGAAGAAAAAGGCAATCTGATCATCTGTGAACTCTAACACATGGAGAGAGAATGAGAGAAAGGACTTTTCAGCATCATTATGACTGTTTTCTGTTCTGTCTTTGTTTTAGACCTGTTGCTCAGGGCTTGATTAGAAATTGAACCCAAAACGTCTTCCAGATCACACAACACCACTTATGCTTTTTAAATTTTATCAACAGAACCACAGCAGCACGTGCCAAAGTAGTAGCTGATTGGGCGACAGATGGTGGCGTGCTGCTGATGGGCTATGAGATGTATCGTCTCCTTTCCCTGAAGAAGTCCTTCGCTACAGGCAGAAAAAAGAAAAGCAAGAAACAGACTGGCCCAGTCATTATTGATTTGGATGAAGAGGATCGACAACAGGAGCTCTTGAAAGGTGAGAGTCCAGAGGCCTCATCCTAAAGGCTCCCTTTTACTTCTCTGCTGTTCAATCATATTTATTCTCTGGACATGGGCAAGTGGACATTCTGAAAGGGGAACATCTTCTTGGGGACATTCTGTAGCTCATGCTCAGAAATAAGATGTGTTAGTCCAGTGGTATTCAAACGTTTTAGACCGGGACCCACTTTTTAGAATGGCATTCGTGTCGGGACCCACCAGAAGTGATGTCAACCTGGACATGCTGTGGCAGGAAATGCTGTCATTGTAACATAATAAAATGATACTCCTGAAATGTAAATTGGCATTCTTAGACTGCAGCAATTGTACAACCATGGAACATCCCTGACAGAAAGCAATGTTAGGACAAAATATTATGTAAAAGCACTGAACTAAAAACAATTAAAAAAAAAAAACCTCACTTGAATATTCAAATTGTTAAAACTCACAAAAGGAATATAACAAGGGTAAGGTTCAGTTTCCAAGATGGCTGCTCCCAGCTTTCTGCGACCCACCTGACATCAGGTCGCGATCCACCTAGTGGGTCCCCAACCACAGTTTGAATAACGCTGTGTTAGTTTATAAAAATCTTTTTGTAGTTCCCTTTTTTCTGCTATGAAAATTGTGAACAACAGAAGCTTCTGTCTGCTTGTTTCCTTCAGGAATGGAGAAAGCTTTATCTCGCCCTGGTCCAGATGTGGTCATCTGTGATGAGGGTCATCGGATAAAGAATTGCCATGCCAGCACCTCTCAGGCCCTGAAGAACATCCGATCTCGCCGGCGGGTGGTGCTGACTGGCTACCCTCTGCAAAACAACCTAATAGAGTATTGGTGCATGGTGGACTTTGTCCGTCCTGATTTCCTTGGTTCTCGGCAGGAATTCAGTAATATGTTTGAGCGCCCCATCCTGAATGGCCAGTGTATTGACAGCACCCCTCAGGATGTTCGTCTCATGAGGTATCGGAGTCATGTCCTACATAGTCTACTGGAGGGCTTTGTGCAAAGGTGAGGCCACATCACATTCCCTGTACCTTTAGTCTTTTCAACAAACCTGCATTAATGTGACCTGTTTGTACTTAATGGTTAACGGTGAAGCAGAAAATTGTGATATCTTGCCCTGAAGCACCTATAGAGTGAGATTGTGAACCTGAGATTGTGAACATTCCTCCTTGTGAATTTTTTCTCTGTTGCTTCTATGTTGCTTTCTCTGTTGCTTCTATAGAACATTTTCTCTGTTGCTTCTATAGGCGAGGGCACAATGTGCTAAAAATTCAGCTTCCCTATAAGGAAGAACATGTCATCTTAGTGCGTTTGTCAAAGATCCAACGGGCTCTTTACACTGAATTCATGAACCGGTTTCGTGATGCAGGCAATAGTGGTTGGCTGGGACTGAACCCACTTAAGGCTTTCTGTGTTTGTTGTAAGGTAATGTAAAAGAGAGTGATGTCTTGGGCAAATTACATGGAGTGGGGAGGAGTTCGCATCCTATATCTTTGGTGCTCATTGTGTGTGTGTGTGTGTGTGTGTGTGTGTGTGAGAGAGAGAGAGAGAGAGAGAGAGAGAGAGTGATAGCATCATAATGATAATGAGAAGCTCAAGTGATGTTTTAAAAACTAAGCTCCTGCTGAGAAGTACTGCACATTGTGGTCTTTGTCTTGTAACTTTAGATTTGCACATCCTTGTTTTAATACCTGAAGACAAAAGGAGCTGTTCATACATTGCATTGAAGTTTTGCAATATAAAATACTTATGCTTTTTTACTTTAAGTGGTTTACATGGTAAAATATTCTGATTTATCTTTTTTTAAGTTATTCTCCTTTGTTTCTCCCAATCTTTGAACATAAACTAGATTGCAAGCCCATTGGGGATGTATAGATTTTCGTGAAAATGCTGGTTGTTACATACATCCGGCCCCTTGTGGAGATCAAGTTTATAGATGCAATAATTTTGTCTCCCACTACTGGTGATTACAGAAGAATTAATTTCATTCTGTAAATGAACTTCTTCTTTTAATTACAACTACTAAAACAAACTCACAGCTATATATAAAAACCAAACAAATAACAATTAAATTCAGAATATATAAAGCAAGCGTTTAGTAATGAACTTCTGAAGTCCTTGAGATGTGACTTACAACCCTCTTTCAGATCTGGAATCATCCTGATGTGCTATATGAAGCATTGCAAAAAGAGAATTTGGCAAATGAACAGGACCTGGATGTGGATGATCTTGGCACAGCTGGCACCAATTCACGCTGTCAGTCACAGGGAATGAAAGCAAAAGCAGAGAGCAATGCTTTGGCATCCTCAATTGGAGAGGCTACTAACAGCAAATACATTCAGGGTATTGGCTTCAATCCCTTTCAGGAAAGGGCCAATCAGGTTGTTACTTATGAGTGGGTGAGTATTGAAGTCAAGACATGGTGGTTCTCCCCCCCCCCCCCGACAGTATACTCCTTGCCCTTAAGTTGGAGCAATTTCTCATACAGTATCTGTACACTGTTACCTTTGTTAATAATCTGGGAAGTTTCAGATCCACATTGCATATGATGCTATTCCTGCGTGAACGTTATCTGTGCATCAGAAACAATGTATTCACCTCACACATGAAATCATGCACGTTAGTTTGGCTGAAAGTACATGTAATAAGCCACTGTGCTTACCAGAAACTCAGTCTAAGTACTTGCAATTAAACAAACACTCAGGTGTGGCAATGTATGTGCTTGCTTTTCCCGTATAGAATTTGGACTAGTTCCAGTGTCAAGTAGAACCATAGTTTAATCCTGGTTCGAAGCAATGTTACAAGCCTTCTACTTGTGCTGTTTCCCCAGATTAATATCTTGACTTGTTTACCAATTCTGGTTGGAATAAACAGGGAATTGCTGTGCTTGGACATTGCAGCAGTCTGGAATGTTCTAAACCAGGACTGGAAGTTTAAAACTTCTTTCACTCATGAAAGGCTCATGAATTCATCCGCATTCATCATGCAGAATGCGTAAAACCTATGCAATGTCTGAAATGCACCAGTATCTTCACATATTGTTTGTGAAACAGCCTTGCATTGCAGTAGCATTATTTTTTACCCTTGGCCATGTTCATATTTATGATATAGAATATTCTGTTGTGGCTTCAAATGGGATTGCAACACTTTTTGCTGTTCCTGCTTTGTAGGCCATGCTATTTGATAAGAGCCTCCTTGAGAGGTTCAGTTTTGAACTAGAAAGGTGCAAGATAACTTTAAATGAAGAGGAGTCATTTTTCACAACACCTAAAGCCTGCAATAATCTGTGCTTTTGTCAAAGTGTATCTGATATTTTTGACTTTGATTGAATAGCCTGAAGCATGGTCTCAGTGAGATGTAGAAAATGAGTGAGGAGCAATTGTACGTTGTATTGTAAGAGCTCCAGCTGCGGACAACTTTTGGGATGGTCTACAAAGCTTTAAAAGGAAACTTGAACCCCTGATTTTCCCTATCAGTTATCATTGTAGTTGAGGTGCCTCATGCTGACAGTCGTGAGGTTTGACGGATAGGAAAAAATTTGATGAGAAGGAATTTGAGAGTTTGTATGTAGGTGGGGATAATTTTTTGTCAAATGTTGCAAGACCTGTGGCATTATTTTGTGTGGAAGTCTTTTCTGAATGAAAGGAATATCCTTACACATGAGTTACTGGATTTGACTACATTTTCTGTTTTAATCAGTAACAAAATGATCTTATTTTAGAGGAGGCATAGAAGAAACCGGAAAATTTTATCAAATAGTAAATCTCCCATTAGAATTATGTCGAACTAACTGGTGAAGCGGCAGATTGCTCTTTTCATGGTGCTGAGTGTCCTGTCGATCTTATAGGCTAAAGACATCCTGTGTGACTACCAGACAGGAGTGTTGCAGAATTCACCCAAAATGGTGTTGCTATTTCATCTTGTGGACGAAAGTGTAAAACTTGGAGACAAAATATTGGTCTTCAGGTAAGGAGCAATATTGATTTTTTTCAATTGTGATCATGTCAGGCTGTGCTTTCAACCTCTTAAATGAAGGGAAACATTTTGGGTGTATGGTTTAAATACCACCAACTCTAAATACTCTATGAATACTATAGTATTCATAGAAAAATAGATGATTCTGGGCAGCTTATTGCATTGCTGAACTATGGTGCCTCCCCCTCCCCCCAGCTGATATTTCCAAGGCTGCCCTTGATGGCTGTTCAGAAACTAAAGCTGGGACAGAATGGAGTAGTCAAGCTCTTAGCTTGGGCTAACTAAAGGGACCTTATTACTTCCCTTTACTCAGCTTTTGAGAACCAAATCAAGGTGCTGATTTTAGTCTTTCGAAGCCCTAAAGCTCTTGGGCCCTGGTTATGTGAGGAAGCATGTTCCTCCCATGCTGTGAGATCATCTGGGGAGACCCACTTGTGAACCTTGTTGCCTGAAGTTTGATGGATGGCCACGTAATAGATTTTCTCAGTTGCAGTGAAACCAACTTGTTTGTTTGAAGAATTTGTATTCCGCCTTTCCCATGCCAAAACAAATGCAGGCTAGTCTAAGCCATTATTTTTCAATGTTTTTTTCCCCCAAATATAAAGTATTCTGTGATTCAGCGAATCCTCAGTCCCAGACGACGTCTTCACAGTGTAGGAGGCCCACCTGTCCAGTTCTCTCTTCGCCTTTCACAAAACGGCAGCTTTTCTATATATTTATATACCTCCTGCCTGCCAAAGCATTCAAGGCAGTTCACATTTTAATACTACAACAAAAGCTGCAAAAGACAAAACAATAGGCACAGACTTGGTGTTGTGCCTCTTTAGGAACTGATGGCATGGGCTCCCTTGCCTGGGCTTCTGTCTCACTTCAGGCCACATAGGTCTTTAAGTTGCCCCTGGGAAGGTGGGGAAAGACCTTTGTTGCCCCAACTGAGTACTCTTGGGCCACTGGTGGTCCCTTTGGTAGCAGATGGGTGTTTGCTTGCTAGCCTGGGCTTCTCTCTGCCCCTCCCCTTGGGGCACACTTGTCTTTCCTGGTGCGTATTAGATCCTCCTGTGTTAAACTGATGTACTGAAATTAAGATTTGGTACGGAGGTATGGACTGATGGTTGAGCTGCTGGTACTGCCTGAAGCTAAGCAGGAGAATCTGTGGTCTACTTTGGGATGGGAGACAGAACACCAAGCTGTGACAAGCTGCAGTACCTGTTGTGGCAGAATAGAGTCACGGTGGAGCTGATTGGCCAGTGCGGGAATGTTGTGAGAAGGCCAGCCAGCAAAAGAACGGAGTCCAATCTTGAGGACCTGTCCAGGCTGGACTTAGGATCACCTGCTGAAGCTCCATGTCACAGGGCCAGAGGAGAGAACCACACTGTGAAGGCTACATCTGGGACTGAGGATTCGGTGAATTGCAGAGTACTGTGTATTTGTAAAAACCCCATTGAAAAATGGTGGCTTAGACTAGCCTGCCCATGTAAGCCGCCTTGGGCATTTGCTTTGGCATGGGAAAGGTAGGGTATAAATTCTTAAAAAAAAAAAAAAAAAGATTTGGATTTCAGATATGTCTCTTCTGCAGAAAGATTTTAATGTGGATTTTTATTGTATCCACTTCAAGGGTTTTGACCAAAAATTTGAGGCATAAGTACTAGTTAACCGAAATCTATTTTTCTATAACTTAAACCCATTATTTCTTGGTACGCAAATGGTTCCCTCATACTTTTAAATATTAATACACCTTCCACTTGGAACAATTGCCCTGAAACTTGAAAGCTGCTCTGATTCCTTCCTGTGTCGTGCACACCTGCTGCAGGTGACATGCATGTTAAATGATGTGAAATGGGACTTACACAGGTAAGTGTGTACCAGATTGTCTTGTAGGGTGTGGGCAAGATTTAGACTTTCTGCTGTTCTACTTACATTGTGGGTTTTTGATATTTTCCTGAGTGGAGATCTTGTCTCTTGCAGCCAGAGCCTCTCCACATTATCTGTCATGGAGGATTTCTTGGCAAAGAGACCAGCGCCTTCCCCTCCAGGTTTGGATGCACAAGCAGTCCACAACTGGGTTCGAAATGTGAATTATTACCGTAAGTACAGGATATCCTTGCATTGTCTAGGATTTTTTTTTTGCTTCTGAGCTATTCTTCCTGAAATCTATTTGTTTTCTCTACTTTCTTTGCAGTATTTTCCTTGGTTTCCTGTGGCCGTGTGCATTGTTTCTTACTCTTTCAGACTGGTTGTTTTCAGGCATTTGTTGGTTTGGGACAGAAATAATTTGATATTCATTTTGCAATGAATCATACTGTTAATCTTATTTTTTTTTCCCCACGTACTAAAACATCACATGAATGTTAAAAAACAAGCAAAACTTTAAAACCATGCAGAAATGTTTTGATTTGATGGATGCTTAAAAAAAAAATAATTAACAATCCATCTGCCCTTCCTGTTTGGTAGGACTGGATGGCAGTACTTCAGCCTCAGAAAGAGAGAGATTGATTAACCAGTTTAATGACCCCAGCAACACTTCTGTTTGGCTCTTCCTTCTGTCCACACGGTGAGTTGACCACTTGTTGAGAACAGAAAATCAAGGATCAATCAAAAAATCAATCAATAGGGAAAATCAATCAATAGGGAGCAGGATTGCCTTGATGGTTACAGAGATACTTATCAGAGTGAATCCTTGACCTTTTCCCCACATCACAATTCAGTGGTCCTTACACTGGGCCTCAAGGGAATGGATGCTATGCAGATCAACTGGCTGAGCAGACAATGGCTTAACCAGCGGAATGGAGCATCCATAGTTAGGTCTCATTGCCTTAATTGCTCTTAGAAATCCCTGGTGGCCTTTCAGTGGTGGTTATCTTCAGAAGTTATTTGTTAACAGATTAATTTATATGAGGGGTTGAACAGAAACAGCAGTTCCCATAGAATTCACAGGTATAGTAGAACAACCAAAATAGTAAAATCTCAATAAACCTTGGTAAGAAGAATTGTTTTCAATTATTTTTTTGTTCAGTGCTGGGTGCTTGGGTGTGAACCTAATTGGTGCCAACAGAGTGGTCGTATTTGATGCTTCTTGGAATCCATGCCATGATGCTCAGGCAGTATGTCGGGTGTATCGTTACGGACAGAATAAGCCTTGCCACATTTATCGACTAGTCTCTGATTACACCCTGGAGAGGAAAATCTATGACCGCCAGATCTCCAAGCAAGGGATGTCAGGTAGACCCAAACCTTCTATGCTTCCACCAGACAGCCCTGTCATTTAGCCCCTGCTTTAGCTCCCTATTGCTTTCTTCTTCAGCTTCCTACTCTCTTGGTGCTCTTTCTCTTTTTAGGTGTGATGCGTAAGTACAAGCCCTTGTGACTGGCACAGTTCAAGAATTGTTAGTGGAAGTGCATCACTTGCAGATAAATAATATCTGATCAATGTGTATTTTCCTTCCCCTAGACCGAGTTGTGGATGACTTGAATCCAGTGTTGAACTTCACCCGGCGGGAGGTGGAGAACTTGCTGCACTTTGTGGAAGAGGAACCAGACACTGCCCAGCTTTCGGTCAGCCCCAGCAAGATCAAGGATTCTGTCTTACAACTGGCCTGTCTCAAATATCCTCACCTCATCACCAAGGTTAGAAGGGAATATATATGACTTTCATTTTGCAAGCTAGGTACAAAATGCAAGTGCAAGAATACAGTACATTCTGAGTGTATTGTACTCACTGCACGGACAATAGTTTACACTATATTAAAATTGGGGGCATTTCTCTGCTCAGATTCTATGGCTGTTTGCCTAATTCTGGAAACTATTGCCCAGCTGTGAAATACTGCGTCTGATTTTCAGATTCATGTCTGAACGAAAGGAATCAGGGCTACTTTTAGCTTGCTCAGTTTTCATTGCCTAATGTGTTATCACATTTTAGTGCAGTGGGCAACTCTTAGTGTGCTTTGCAAACGTTACAGCGTTTGTATGGAGGAGTATATAATTTTTGGTGCATAGGCTCCTATATGTTTCAGCAGCCTCTGAAACATAGCTGTGTTTGTGCTGCTGTCACAAAGTCTTTAGTTACATGAAGAATGTAATTCCTGTCCTTCAGGGTTCCTTTTTCACTGAATGCAAACACATTTATAAGACCTTCTTGTTTTCCATGGTCTTTGACCATCTATTGTCAAATAACCCCAAGGAGTCAAAGCCACATTGTTCTCCTCCTCCACCTTCTGTTTCGTAGCTTTACATGAAAAGCATGCTGGTGGCATCAATCTGCATAGAAGTTTCTAGGATCTGACAAACTGCCAAATGCTGATCTGGGTGTGAGGTGTGTATGTTAAATCCTAGTTGTTTAGTGCCTAACACCTCCTGAATATTTCATGTGAGCATGGATGGATTTTATGGTTACCCTATAAGGGAAGGAAGAGAGGGGTTGTTCCCACCTTGTATTGCTTCCTGCTGTCTTGCGGTATATTCAGTAAATACCAGATAAATAAAATGCCTCCTTGTGCTCTTATCTGCAGGAGCCTTTCCAGCATGAGTCGCTTTTGATTGATCGCAAGGAGCATAAGCTCACCAAGGCAGAGAAGAAAGCAGCCAAGAAGAGCTACGAGGAGGAGAAGCGTGCGTCCGTCCCTTACACCCGTCCATCCTATGCTCAGTATTACCCAGCCACAGACCAGAACCTAACAAACATACCTGCCTTCAGTCAGAGAAACTGGTGGGTACCTGGTTGGTTCTTACTATGCTGAAGAAGATCTACCTCTGGAAAATCTCATCCTGGCTCTTAGAAAGGAGGGCAAGCAAAGGATGCTTCATAGTGGCTGTGTTTGTAACTGGGGAAAATCAGATAAACAGACTGGCAGGTATTTAGGGTGCTGTGGTAATGTGTGAATCCAGAGCACAGGTGGCTGCCCACTGCAGAAAGTAGCAATTCTGCCCACCCTCAGAAGTTTAGAATAGTTCTGCGAAATACTGATTTCTTTTAACCTTTAAAGAAATTGAGTTTCTTTGTGCATGAATTGCATATCTTAAATAACTTCTCCTGACTTCCTTGTTGAGGTACACCTGTTTCCTCATTTGGAGACACAAGCTGTAGATGGCATAGAGAATGGGGCGGGGACTGGAGTGGATGGTTCTGCTCTGGGAAAGGGGGGTGTTCAAGGTGTTATATGGGTCCCCTGTGGGGTTCTACCTAGCACTGATTTTTTTTCTTTTCCCTCCTTTTCATAGGCGGCCAAGCCTCAAAGGTGAGGACAGGCCGGTGGCAAGTGTACGTCCCGTTCAGTCCACCCCCATTCCTATGATGCCTCGCCATGTGCCCTTGGGCAGTATGGGATCGACGTCTGTTTCCAATCCTGCTGTCAACTTCCCCATCAACTACTTGCAGCGGGCTGGCATTCTTATGCAGAAGATTGTCACCACAACAGGTCACTTGCTTTGTGTGGCTTAGGGAGGGGGCACAAAGGTGCAGCCTAACTTTGTTCTTCTCAGCTGGCCAATAGCAGAAGCTTCCCTTGATGCTGAAGTATGAATAAGCTTCCACTGTGTGCTAGTACAGAAGTGGCATAATTCCTGCTCAAAGAGTGTACAGTCTGCATTCTAAGAGAGTAGAAAAAGCCTTATCTTGTCTTCTTCCCAAGGAGAACATAATATTGTAAACTACCCTGATAGTGATGGCTGTCCTGTCATCTTGCATGGGAGTGGGCATAAGATGGATTGAGATGTACCAGTAGATTCCTTTATGGCTTGCAATAGACCAGCAAGGGTTCTAAGTCCAGATTTGATAGTAGCAATGGCAAACAGATCCTTCCCCCCTAATTCTGCTGCTGAAACAAAAAACGTTTGGGAGGAAAACCAAGATTGGATTTTTGTGTGAAAGTCCTATGGGCTCAGGTCAGATTCTGAAAGCAGATTTCTGGGCAGAATATTTTCTTGTGGACATGCACTTAGAATTAAGAAACAAGATGCCTCCATCTTGTTTCTTAATTCTAAGTGCATATCCACAGTTTCCTCCCCCCTGCCCCCCCCCAAAAAAAAACACCTCAGAATTTTGCACTTGGCTCCAGCTGGTGGACCTCAAGGGTTCTAGTAGAAGACAAAGTGGGCATGACCCAGTTGTTGTCTCCAACCTATCTGTTGAAGATCAGTGGCTAGGATATAGGTATTCCTTCTCAGAGGTTTAAATTTGTCTCCCGTTCCTTTGAAAAAAGTAATTACATGTGGAATGAATTTTTAACAGAACATGCTAGAGAACAGAAATAAGTGGAGGAAAAGTCCATCACAGGTTACAAGTCATGATGCAACCTCAGGGTTTTAGAGGTAGTCTGTCTCTTAATGCCAGATGCAAGGGAGTGGCAACCAGATGCAAGTTTCTTGTTGCCTTGAGTGCTCCCTGAGATACAGAAAGCTGGACTAGGAGGGCACTTGACCTGATCCAGCAGGGCCCTTCTTATACTGTTTTTTCTGCTTCAGATATTGTGATTCCAGGCGCAAACACTGCCACGGATGTGCAGGCAAGAATCAGTGCTGGAGAGACCATCCATATTATCCGTGGGACTAAAGGTAATTGACGTGGCCTTTCATTTCTGGGCAAAGAAAGCGTACCTATTTCTTGGCTGTTTCCTGCTAATTTGGATACATGTCTTGGGCTGCCCCCTCCTAGCCATTGGCCATTGCTTCTTCCTTCAATTACATGACGCATCAGCTGGCAACATCAGAAAGAGAAGGTGATTCAAAATAGAGCATGTGAGGCTCCTACTCTGCTGAACAGTTGTTTTCTTCACCCTGTGTTTTTTCCTAGTGAGTGAAGTCACAATAGCCATTCTCCTGTTCCCTAGAGATGGCTGAACTGAAATTTATTTCATCTCTCTCTCCTTCAGGGGCATATATCCGGACCAGTGATGGGCGGATTTTTGCTATCCGGACCACTGGCAAGCCAAAAGGCAATGAAGATCATCGCATGGTTGCCTCAGGTGAGGGGCACATGGTCTCTTGCTGAGTGTTTTTTTTTTTCTGTAGGGCTGTAACTTGGGGGAGAATTCATTTTAAATCTGTTCCTAGAGCCTGCTCTGTTCTTGGCAGTTTAACTGTCTTTTTTCCTCCCTTACCTTCTGTGATGATTCAAAAGGTGCTACTGGGAAGAACCCAGTTATGCATGCACAACTCTGACCTTCCCCCTGTGCTCCTTGGTCACTTTTACAGCACACCATCTTCCAGATTAACAATACACGGATAGATTGCTGTCACCCGGAATGTGAGATGTGGTGACTCTCCATGCCTTTCTTTCAGAGCTCCAGGGTTGCCTGTTAGCCAGCAAACCTCCAGCACTGGAGCATGTTCAACGTCCAACACACAGTCACCACCCTTGGGTAGCACTGCCTATAGAACTCTTAAGGAGGCAGGGAGGGACTTGCTGGTTGCTCAGATTAAAAGAATTAGGCAGGTGGTTTATTCAAGGAAAAGATTTATTGAAAGAGGAAGAAAAAGATACCAACAATCAAATTGTGTACTTGAGGTGAGAGCAAAGCAAACCAGTTTCTTACTTCATCTTGCAAGATTGCTTATAGTCAAGACAACTCAGCGTTCTGCAGGCGGGGCAGCCCAGGGAGAGGGGTGGAGCCTAGATGCAGCCATTAGGCCGCATCCAACCCCATGTCCTTGGGCCACGCAGCCCCGATTCAGACGGCACCGCGTGCTCGGGCTTGCTCCTGCTAAGCAGCAAGTGCAGATCTGATCAGCCCCAGGGGGCAGCTGGCGCCTACCCTGGGGTAATGGGATGAATGTGCCCTTGCCCCGCGGAGGCTCCCTCCTGCTCCTAACCTGCGTTGGATACAGCACAGGCCTGTTCCAGTGCAGGTTAGGATTGGTCCATAATAGCACAACTGTATGAGGCAGACTGTTCTAGGGCCAGCTTCTACAGTTAAGAAATTATTCCTAATACAGTATTTAAAATAAACCTATTTGTAGTTTCAACCCACTGGTTCTAGTTCTGTCCTCAGAGCCTGAGAGTCCTCAGTAAGCCCTCCCTTTCTTCTGTGTGACTATCATATTTCCCCTTAGTCCTCTCCAGGCTAAACACAGCAAGCTCTTTTAACTGTCCCTCATAGCACTGGGTTTCCAGACCTCCTCTGAAATCCATTCCTCTTTTCAGTGTCCTTAAAATGTGATGCCCAGAACTGGATGCGGTATTCCAGGTGATGTCTGTACAGAAAAGAGTAGACCATCATGTGATCTGAGGGACAGTGGACAATTTTCACAAGGGAGAGAGTTGAAAAGCAGAAACCAGAAGGGATTGTGAAGAGCTCCAGGGTGATCTCTCCAAACTGGGGAAATGGACAGCAAAATGGCAGATGTGTTTCAACGTAGACAAGTGTAAAGTAATGCACATTGGGGCAAAAAATCAAAACTTCTCAGAACCCATTAGCCTATATGTGCTGTCTGCAATGCATCAAGAGAGAGATCTTAGGGTGCTAGTGAACAACTCAATGCAAGTTTCGACCCAGTGTGCAGTAGCGGTGAAGAAGGCCAATTCCATGTTTGGGATAATTAAAAAGGGGGTTGAGAATAAAATGGTCAATACTATTATGCCATTGTACAAATCAATGGTAATGTCACATCTGGAGTACTGCATACAGTTTTGGTAGCCACATCTCTAAAAGGTCTTAAGGGCAAATCCTATCCAACTTTCCTGCACTGGTGCTGACTTGCCAACGAGGCCTGCGCTGCATCCTGCAGTATAGGGGCAGTCACAGAGGCCTCCTCCAGGCATGAGAACATTTGCTCCCTTTCCTCGGCCGCATTGCAGCTGCACTGGCACTGCAAAGTTGGGTAGGATTGGGCCCTTAGTGGGACGAGAAACAGTACAGAAGAGAGTGACCAAAATTATTATGGGCTGGGGCACTACCTTATTAAGAAAGAGTATGGCATTTGGGGCTCTTCAGTCTAGAAAAAAGGCATCTGAGGGGGCACATGATTGAAACACACAAAATTAGGCATGGGTTGGATAGAGGGATGCTCCCTTTCTCACAACCCAAGAACCAGTAGACAAACACTAAAATTGGATGTTGGGAGAATTAAAACAGATAAAAGGAAATACTTCTTTACCCAGTGGGTAATTAATCTGTGGAACTCTTTGCCACAGGAGGTGTTGTTGATGGCATCTGGCCTAGGTGCCCAGGGGACTGGACAGATTTCTGAAGGAAAAATCCATTGCAGGCTACAGGCCGTGATGGGTGATGCAACCTCCTTATTATAGAAGTAGGCTACCTCAGTATGCCAGATGCAAGGGAGTGGCAACGAGATGCAAGTATCTTGTTGTCTTGTGTGCTCCCTGAGGCATCTGGTGGGCCACTGTGAGATGCAGGAAGCTGGACTAGATGGCCTGATCCAGCAGGGCTCTTCTTCTGTGCCTCTGTTGATGGCATCATGGCATTGTGTTTGCTTTTTTGCAGCTGCATCACACTGATGGCTCATGTTCAACTTGTGGTCCACTAGAACATTTAAATCGTTTTCACATCTGCTGCTCCCCAACCTATATTTATTCCTCTCACCTTTTTTTTTTTTTTTTTTGTACGTATGTGTAGGTCTTTACATTTGTCTGCTGAATGTCCTCTTGTCGGTGTGCACCCAATGATTGTGCCTGTCAAGGCTGTTTTGAATTCTGCTTCTGTCTTTAGGGCGGTAGCTACTTCTCCCAACTCCTCCCATTTGAGAAGTGTCCTTTTTACCCCCTCATGCAAGTCACTTTGTAAAAATGTGGTTTTTATATTGCAATGCCTTCATTGTCCACAGGATCCCAGGGTCCACCTCTTGAATCCACAAGCAATGGCAGGCACAATGCCTCATCACCCAAGCTTCCCAACACAGAGGAGCTCACTCGCCCCATCTCCCCTGACAGCCCTGAGATCATCAGTGAGCTGCAACAGTACGCCGAGGCTGCCGCCGCTCGCGAGTCCAGGCACAACTCTCCCAGCACCAACACTGGACACGCCACCCGGAAAGACAACACGGCCCCCTTAGCAGCTCGTGGAACTGAGCAGCGCACAGGGACCCACTGTTTGGCTTCGTCATCGTCATCGTCATCCGCACTGTCAGCCGCCAACCAGCACGTTGACAACCACTCAGTGCTGGACTTACGAGGCAACAAGCGCAAGTCAACGTCGCCATCCGGCATGGAGGAGCAGCCCCACCGGCAGCAAAAGAAGCGCTCGCTGCCGACAACGGTCCAGCCATATGAAAGTGGGTACCCTGTCTCTGGTGGGTTCGCCATGCCCTCTGTCCCTTTAAACCACAACCTCACCCATCCGTTTGCTCCCCAAGCAGGCAACTCCTTGTACATGGGCACTGGTTCCTCCTATTACCAGCTGCCCAGCTTGCTACCAGACCCTCATCTAGTGTTCCCTGTGACTACTGACCCTCTGTTGACAGCCGGCACCGCCAGTTCCTCCGCTGCTACCTCGGCCACCGCCAGCGTTCCCTCTTTCATGTTAAACCCCTCCATGACGGGGGTGCTCTCCAACTACTCTCTGCCCTTCACGCAGTCACTCCTGCCTGAGCCCAGGATGTTTGCTCCTTTTCCAGCCCCTGTCTTGCCCAGCAGCCTTCCCAGGAGCATGGCGTCTGCTTACCCTGGCTTCATGTCCCCTCACTCGGGATATCCAGCTGGGGGCCTCCTCCGGTCCCAGGTGCCTGCGTTTGACACCCATGAGGTCTCTGAGGTGGGCTGCAGCTCCAACGATGAGGAGGACAAAGATGATGATGTAATAGAGATCACAGGGAAATAATGGGCTTAGTCTCCATTAGATCTCAGCTCAGCCAGGAGGCAAAAAATTCCTCACTGGACCTTTCTGGGGTCAGGATTTTACATCCAGGACACTGCAGAGGTGGAAGAGGTTGGGAAGGAGGTGGCATTTTTTTAGCTGTCAAAGATCTGCTTTGTTTGGGGAACTTTTATTGGATGGACAACCTCGTTTCCCCCCCACCCAGGAGTGGGGAAATAAGAGGGTTGTGGAGGGGAAGTATCGCTGCAAACCATAGGAGTGCCTCCTTGACTTTCCCTTCCATGCTGTCTGTCTGTGTTGTCCAAAAGGGAGACCTGCCATTATGCTTCAGTGCCCTTTGTAAGGCCTGGAGACACTGGGTTGATCATTCTGTCTGTGGAATAACTCTCACACACGAACTGCCTTATCTGTGAAAGTTCATTACCCCATGGTAACGGGGGTGAGTTTGTGCCCTAGGAGGCATGATGATGAATATCATTATTAATGGAGGGAGGGAGGTGGGGTTGGAAGGAGCAGGCAATATGTAATGTGTAGGTGGGAGGGTGTGGGGGGCAAGGTCTTTGTGAAAGCCAATTTGTTTTTCATCCTGAAATGTTAAGACAAATTTAGTCGGGTGGCCTTTGCCAGGCCCTTATCAAGTGATGGCAGGAATAGGGGAGAAGTGCTGACGTGCAACTCTCTTACCACCTTCTCTGGGAGACCCAGATGACGGTAGGGACCTTAGTAGACTTGGCTTCTGGCTGGCTTCTTCAGCAGAATTGGGTTAGGACGCGTGTCAGTCTTTTAGTGGGCTAGTGCTTGGTGAAGGAATTGTAAGGAGTCTTGCAATTTTCTCCCCAGCTGTTTTGTTGTGATTCCTCTCCTTCTGCCATCCCGCCCACTGCTTGGGGGGAGGCATCCTCAGGTTTGGTAGAACAAAGTTTAGCTGTCAGGTTCCTGTTGACTGCAGTGAGTTGACCTCCTAGAAAAGGGATGTGGTTGGGAGCCTTGTCGCGGCCTGTGTTTTTCACTGTGATTGGACTGACCTTCTCCCGCCACCGAATTGCTTTCTTAATTTATTTCACAAAAACCAATTATTTATTTGAGGGTTCTTTTTCCGTTTCTGCTATTTTCTTGCTGAAAGCAGTGGCCTCTGTAGAAAGCAGTCATGGTTCACAGGGTGGTCTGTCTATACGGGAAGACAAATAGACTGCTTGACCAAAGCAGGGGCAGTGTGCAGGACCAAGAGAGCACCCCCCTCAAAGTCAGTTCCCTATATTTGGTCAGCTGATGCGGCACCCAAAAACCCCTGTCTTGTTTGGCCTCATCAGGGGAAACACGTAGTGATGTTGCAGGAGATTATTTTCCAGGTTAGTTGGAGCAGGGCTTGTTCTCCCGTATTTCCCTTGCAGTTGGCCAGGTTCCAAGCAACAGTGAGGCTGACATTAAACTGGCTCGCCACGTTGTGTGAGGTGAGTCTGGCAGGTTCCACCGTGTCAGCAGTTCACGAGTAGGACAGTAGCTGCGCCTTTAGGGAGGATGTCGTCGTAGCAGCTCCTTCTTGGCTCTGGGTCAAGCATACTCCATTGTATGTTGTCTCCAGAAGTATGCACAGAGAATCCACTTACTGTAGAAGACTTGATGAAGAAAGTTTTGTATGGGTTTGACAAAGAAACGAATGCCTGCCTTGCTCTCTGCTGGGGGTGGGTGGGTGGGGGCAATGGGATCTATCCTCAGATAGTCCTGGGAAATCCATTTCCATTCTTTCAAGTTTCCAAGTTTCCATTCCAAGGAAAAGGGAGGAGCACTGCATGTCAGAGGAATGTTGCCTTTGACAAGGAGCCGGCAAGAACAACTGCACAGCCCTGCACTGAGCAAGCCTTTGCGGGGACTGTGGCTCAGGCCTCACACGACCTTTGTTAAATGATTTCCGCAGAGGCGAGTGATTCTGCTCATGTGGCATGCATTGCCACACCCTACGTGGAAGCAGCTTCACATGTTAGCATCTCAAAGAGATTTAGATTCCCCATGTGTTGTTGGCCAAGGTAGTATGATGGTTGGCCCCTTGGTCCACACAGTTGAAGGCTGCCAAACCTCTCTGGTAAAGAGGTAGAATGCGTAGGTGTTCTAGATATGATGCCTCTGGGATAGTTTGGAAAGAAAGCAGTCTCTCTGTGTGTGCATGTGTGCGCCTGTATGGACCATTGTAAAAGCATCAAATGTTGGGGCTTTCTGACTGTCTCTCTCTCTCTCTCTCTGTTTATTGGACACTGTCTGTCAGGCCTAACTTCACCATTCATAGAAGCCTTAGATTTACGGTTAGCTATGCAAATTACTTTATTTTAAAATAAAAACATTAAAATAGTGCTTTCTTCTTTAACATATCCTAGGAGTTGAAAACCGAGGGGTTCTGAGCAAACTTCTGGACAACTTGTCTTTGGATGCGCCATGGGAATAAAAAAACACAAACACAAACCCCCACAAAAATAGCAAAGCAAATTAACTGATGGTGTCCATTCGCGTTTCTCCAAAGACTTGGCCATGGTACGTCTGTGAGTCATGCCCTTTTGTGATTTGTATGTGTCCACCTCATGCAAAATATGATGACACTGATTGTACTGTAAACTCACTCAGATGTCTTTTGCAACCCCCAAAGTGGACTCGGGGACTGGATGTAGGCAAGGTGGTTTCTTGCTTGAGCAGCAAGAATTCAGACCTGCTGAAGCCATTTTTGGAGTTAGAATATTGCTTCTTTAGGTTTCAGGCAGACTTCACTGCACCTTGTTTTTGGCAGCGTAGCTGATAACAACCTGAGACATCCTGCTAGCCCTGTCTGGACTTCAGTGGAGTAATGAAGTTCACAAGACAGGCTTAATGTGTTTCTAGATGCTGTGTGTATAACTTCAAGTTGTGCTTCTTTCTGATCGTCTTGTTCGCTCAAAGAATGTACAAGGGCTCCGTGGACTAGGCAGGCTTGTAGGACATCCTCACTCTAATAGGTGGGATGTTCACATTAGGGAAATAGATGCATCTGGGATTCAGTAAATCAGACTCTGTAACCATCTTTTAAATAGGAATGGAAGGTAAGGTAGCAGTTAGCTGTAGAAAATGGTGTACACCTGTAACTTACAACTCTAGCCACTGGATGGCAGTGTTGCATCACATGGAATATTTAGGTTTTAAAAATACCTTATTTTGAAAAAAAAAACTTGGCTTTTGTACTTGGTTAAAAAAGCTATGAAAATGTTAAGTCTGTCTGTTGTGCATCTCTCTCTCTCTCTCTCTCTCTCTCTCTCTCTCTCTCTCTCTCTCTGACCTTCTCATGTTAGCGGAATGCTCAAGAACATATTTGCACCCAATGACAAACTTCAGTTCTCCTCCTTCCCTGTCTGTCTGTCTTTCTGTACACTTTGGAGGGAAGTTCATTTGTTGGGACAGATGCCTCTACTTCAACAAGTGCCTGAGCTGGGCTCCTCCCCACCTGTAGGGGTTTAAACTCACTTGTCTCCAAGATATTGAAATGGTCCTTCCCCAACACTTGCCAAGAAAGGATTCCATTGCCCATTGAGAATGAGGATGATATTCTTCTGCTCTCCACTCTTGTTATCCTAGATGGCGGACAGCACCTTCCTTCTCAGAATACTTCCACTCTCCCAGGTGTGCAACATCCCTTAAGAGGCTGTGGTTCTAGCAACAAAGGGGTTGCTGCTGTGCCTTGTTTGGGAAGGGCAGAGGGGGCTTGACACAGGATTTGAGTCTGAATTGCTTAGTGTCTTGCGTATTAGAAGATCAGTAAGGCTCTTTCTTTAATGCAGCTAAAATCCCCAGGAATGTAGTGGCCACTCAGAAGCGGAGCTGATGGGTTTGTGATGCAGGGAGATCTTCAGATCCACTCATAGCTACTGGGTGTCTGCTTTTTCCTTGTCTCTAGTACTATATATTTCTCCTGCTGGCTTTTAGTTGCATTCCTGAGGCTAACTTTGATGGGCCCTCCTGGGCTTCTCTCCCTCTGAGATACATGCACTGCTAAATTTCAGACTACAAGAGAACCAAGGAAGGTAACTTGTGGTGTTCAGCTTTTAACTGATGTTAATGTGGTGCCAAGATGGCAGATACACTTGGCTAAGGCCTTCGGTTGCATAGGGTGCGCTTCCTCTTTTGCTTCCCCCAGGAACCTTTGAAGTTTGTGTTGTTGCTAGGCTATCTTTTTCAGACCTTCTCTTCCATTGCAAGATGTTTCCCATATAATGTAATGTCGCTATAGCAGTTTTAGAGTGAAGGGATGGTGTTTCTGACTGGTACAAAATGAAACTGCCCCTCCCCCAAATAAATGCTGTGGGGAGAGAGGTGACCTTAAACTGTGACATTTCCCAGACCTTGAAAATAGTATTGGGCTGCATAAGGTTTTTAACTGACCAAGATTTTGTTTGGACAAAGGCAATCTTCTGATGGTGTCTGTGTCGTTCATTTTGATGGGTGCAGAACTTTTCCCCAGCCATGCTTAAGAGCTGTGTACGTGCATATGCATCTGTTTTAATTTCTGGCTTCCGTCTCTGTCGCATTCTCATGTGATCAAGAGATGGAAGCAGGGTGAGCTTTGCCAGATGAGGGCAGTCCCTAATACTTGGTGGCTCCCTTTGAGTTCTTTGAGACAAGTAAATGAGCTCCCACCTTGGATACCGTTTAGACAGGCAAAACATGTCTACTGCTCCAGTCAGTGCAGTAAGGAGTCCCTACAATATATAGCCCCCATTTTTTTCTCTGCTCCACCCACCCACCCCCACCCCCACAATGATGGGCATGTTGCTAGTTTCTAAGTAAACTGACTTGTACTGTGCTAAGTGAATTATTATGGGATCAAATTACATTAGTGCAAATACTTGTGGGAAGATCTCATGGCAAATCAGTAAAATTCTACCTGTGTTTGCACTGCAATAGCGGATCGTTTTAGGCACTGTGGATATAATCATTACTTTGAAGAAGAGCTTGATCTGTGGATGCACTCAACAGCAGAGAGAAATATAGGTCAATAGAGTCACAAATTCTAATCTTTTTTTTTTTTTAAAAAAATTTCTTTTATACCAAAATCACATTAATACAAGTGAATAGACCTCTCGTCTTTCTGCAAATGGTTGGTCTTGGTAGCTCAAACAAGAAAGCAGATTCTCTGGAAAAAGGGGAGAATGTTGCAGGTTCAGGGAGGATCAGCAAAGGAGAGCAGGGTAGAGAGCAGGCAGAGAAGGGGGAATTTTTTTTCTTGTGCTCTGTATTTGAAACAAGACCACTAACAGCTGCTCACAGCTGCATCGCTTCTGGAGTCCTTATTGTTAGCTTCCCAGCTTGTGTTCTCTGTCCCTCCATTTTAAATCCATTAATACAGGGGAGCTGTATGAATTGAATGGTTTTCCTGGTTTGTTTTTTGTTCCGCCTTTAGTTCGTGGCCTGTCTTTTGTGATTGGAAAAGGCATTTCTGTAGCAGGGTCAGTCAGTCGGCTGGTTGCGCGCATGGGTCATGTGCTTCCCTCATCTCTCTGTCTAATGGGACACGCTTGCCCAGTCTCCCAGAACAGAGACATTGAACAATTTTGTTGTCTATATGATGTATTTATTTTTACTTGTGTTTCATGTCATTTTTTTAAAAAAAAATTAAATAAATTGTAAGTTGGTATAATGCCTATCAACTCTCTCTCCTTTTTTAAAAATTAAGATGTTTCAGAGACTCCAACCATTTTGGTCTGGGATGAATTTGACTTTTGTTTTCAAACTTACAGGTTCCTTGCACAGGCAAAACAATGGTAGCTCTAATTTATCTAAAATTATTTCTTTTGAAAGCAATAAACTTGTTCCATTGGTTTCAGTGACACAGCGCACTCCTGAAGTGTGCTTGGGCCGGCACAAGTCTCTTGTGCTGGCCCAGGAGTGTTGCGAACATGCTGTCAAGCGCTTTTACACCTCCTTGTGATTCGGGGAGGACGGTGCACAGACATGCTGGTTCCAGGACTTGACTCGGGAGTCCCGCAAGTGGTGGGAGATTAGGGATGGTGGGGGAGGGCAGATCGAGGCGGGGGAAGGGCAGTCCCTTGGGCTGACCAGCCCAGGGAGCGGGGGACTGACCTCAGGCCAGATCCTAACTCCTGTCCCCAGCCCAGTTGGCCTTATGCAGGCCACTCGGATCCGCACCAGCAATTTCGCTCATGTAGATCCAAGAAGCCTTTTGGGAAGTGCTGCATCATGACACAATAAAGGGAACATATTCCCCTTACTCCGAGTTGTGCTGCATGCAGCCCCAACCACACACTGCTTAAGAGGCTGGCTGGCTGGCTGGCCTCCCTATTCCAGGGTGGGTTAGGATTGGGCTGTCCATCGTAACTGGCATTAGTTGGGTCTTCCATGGCCTCTGTATCTAAAGCAGGTGGAAGACCACAGTTAGCCGTTGTTTAAAAGGACACACTTTTAGTTTGGTAAGTAATCAAACCCTGATTCAGCCCCATCCACTTGAGTCTGGATGACAGGGTAGCCTTCCTATCAAGACATAGGTATTTGCCATCTCCAGTTCAACCCATTTTCTCTACAAGAGGAACTTCTTTTTCTATAGTGTGTTCTTGGAGGCTTGTTAAAAACAATCACAGATCTTGTTAGCCTGACAGACCTTGAGCCTATAGCCGAGCCATAAAACAATACTTACTACAAGGGAAATGCTTTCTTGTGGTGGGGACTGAGAGGAGAGTCTTGAATATAGGGGTGGCCAAACTGCAGCTTAAGAGCCACATACGGCTCTTTGACATATAATGTGCAGCTCACAGAAATATGTTGGCTGAGCTCCTTTTTGCATCACAATTAATATAAAAAGTAAAGAAATTTTCAAGCTTTATAATTGTTCAACAGTTACAAACTGAGATCCCACTGGATTAAAATGTAAGTTTAATATTGTTAAATAATTACGTTTAATAATGGTGGTTAAATACGTTTACAAATTTAAGTGTTTCTTAAATATTGCAGCTGTCAAACATCTGAAGTGTACTTGACTATTACATCAAACAAGATTAGCCATCTTTCTGCATCAGGGGCCTTCAAATTATTCCTGCTCTGCCCTTGCTGTTTCTCGGTGTAAGAGCCAGCTAATAAACTATTTAGTGTATTTATTAGAGCAGGTGTTTCTCAAACTGTGGGTCGGGACCCACTTGGTGGATCACAACCTGATATCAGGTGGGTCGTGGAAAGCTGGGAGGCGCTAACTTGGAAGCTGGCAAATTAGGTCAGCAGCACCATCTTGGAAGCTGGAACATGTTTTTGCAAATGTTGTTGAAAAACTTCCATTGCCCAAAACTGTTTGGGCCTTGTGCTGTTGCAGTTTGCTGCATGTGGAGACCCAGAGCAGCAACAGAGCTGTCCTAATCTTTCTTTCTGTTAGGGGTTGTTTCATGGTTGTGCAATTGCTGCAGTTGGAAAATGCCAGTTTGCATTCCAGGAGTGTCATTTGATTATGTCACAATGATGGCACTTCCCACTTGATGATGTCACTTCTGGCTATGACATGACTTCCAGGTTAATGACAACACTTCTGATGAATCCTGACACAAGTGCCATTCTAAAAAGTGGGTCCTGGTGTTAAAAAGTTTGAGAACCACTGTATTAGAGAATTCATGTTCCCATTTGATTTCTTAAAGGAGAGCCCTGAACTGTTTAGTGTTAGAATGGTAATTAATAGTAGTAGTACAGGTTCAGAATTCCTTATCCAGACTGTTTTGGATGGGAAGTTGTCTGGATTTCAGAATAATTCCGTAAATATGATGAGAAATGCTTCCTGTTTTCACTGTTACCAATATGGGTGTCTGCTGGCCTCTTGACATTTTTCAACCGTCTGTACAGATACACACCGTAGAGCAGAGAATAAAACTTTCAGCCTGTACTTGCACAGTCCGTGGGAACAAGCACAAGACCTTCTAGTGTTCTATTCATCCTACAAAAAAACAAGTCTTGGGCAAAAATTTCTAGATTTAAGAATAGTCAGGATTTTGGATGTCTAGATAAGGGATCATCTGCTTGTAGTGCATAATAAATAGGCACTACACCAATATTCCCTCTAAGGGGTCTGCACCACTGCGTTGACTCCTTACCTTGCTGTGTGGCAGCTTGGGACCATCCTTGGATACACAGTGATTATGTCAAATGTCATTGCTGGACTTCCAGGAATGCCATGCTCTGAGCTGTATGGAGGTTGGCTTCTTAGGGCTTTGAGCTGCATAGCCATGCCAAATATTTGCATAGCCAAATAGCACCATTTGGAGCAGTTGTACCCAAACTGTGTCATGGTGCCTAAGGGCACTGCAGCGGGGTCCTGCAGAATGTTCCCTGGCAGCTCCTCCTACCAGCCCTGCTGGGCACCATCATATTGGATTGTGTCAAAACTCATGTGATCCAAGATGGTAGCATCAAGATCTCACAAGATTTGGGCGCCAGAACCTTGGATCATGTGAGATTTTATGAGATTTGGGTGCCACCATTTTCAAAAGCAGAAGAAACCGGTTGCTAACTCATTATTATTATTTATTTTGATGACAAGATGGCCGTGCCCAGCTGAATCAGAACAAAGAAACTCCAGGGGCACCATGATTTTAGAACCACTGATTTTAGAGTGTCACTGGATCAGCTAGAAAAGATTTAATTGTATACCCCTTTTCTCTCTCTACATCACTCTCAATGACCCAAATCGGAGGTGATTGATTTCTAGTATGGTAACAGACAACTAATGAGATTTCTAGGTGGGGTTGGAACAAACTTTGAAACTTGATTCTAGTCTCAGTTCAGACAAAACCAATTTGGAAGAGCACTTAACTACCGCCAGTTCTGGTTAAGAAGCCTCATATGCCCCACTTCAGGAGCAGAATCTTCTCTTTCTCATAACTGTTCTTCATGGCAGTCACAACTGAGCAGGAAGGTCCCTGCCTATTTCTTGCTTTTTACAGATGCAGTGGGGAAAACAAAACACTTTAGCCTAGTATAGGGGCAGGATTTAGCACCTTATTGAACATTGAAGCTGTACATGCACAATCCTATGTTGAGATCATTTGTAGGCCCAGAAGACTGCCTCAAGAGCTATTTCAGCCCTGTTTTTAATAGCTGTAGACACTGCTAACCACAAAGTTCATGATCTGGTAAGGGAACTCAAACATGATTGGCTGAGGTGAAGTTGTCATAGTATTTAGGCTGTGCGATCATCCTGAAGACGATAGTGAAGAGGGCTTCACTTGATATTTCATGACAGGTGAGTGTAAAAGTGAACCATTTAACTTTATTATTACTATTTGCCTGTAAACCGCTTTGTGAACTTGGTGTTGAAAAGCGATATATAAATACTATTGATTGATTGAAGTTCCAGCAGCACCTTCATTCAAATTTTATTCCCAACACAATCGATTCACATCGAAATAATGAATACTGAGGTAGATTTAAATTCTGTGAAGTTAATGCTGTGATGTTTGATATTTGGCCTTTCAACTTTAAAATTGGTGTCTCATTAAATATGTTTGACTAAAGCACTACACTTTAGGGAGCTTATACATAACCTACTACCACATGGAAAGTACACCCGAGGGTCTTATCTTTTCCTTCTGTCTGGCGATCATACTGGCTCCAACCCCAAATGCACATGATAAATGGAATTGTTTTATTCAAATTCTGATAGATTCCACTGGGCCAAGGAGAACTAACTGGCTCCCCTATCCGGTTGCCTACCCTAAGGATGTACACAATACTTTAACCTGAGATGCATTTTTAAATGGGCTGGTGATAATGGGCCAAACCACACATTATGTTAAGTGTGCCATTAGTCCTTGTATGCTTGGTCTTTGTTAAATAGGATCATGTGGTGATCAGGTCAGAATTGGAACCACAGTGTGTCACGGAGTGGCCATTTCACCTAGGTCCCCCAATCAAGGCACCTTCATGCTGTGGGCCCCACTCCAGATGTTGCATACCCAAACACAGTCACTATTTAGGAAACAAAGATCAGGCATAGATGGGCCAGTTTCATGCTTGGTCCAAAACAAATCCTTACATACGAAGTATTTTCTATCATTGAGCTATGTCGTCCCTAAGAGCCAACTGAGTAAAAGGAAGCAACTGCTGGCACACAGCCAAGGCCAGTGGTAGGAGGCTGACATGAAGGTCGGAGGAAGACTGAAGTAGTTGAACTTGGCATAGAGAAGTTGTGACTTTCACCCAACAGTGACTTTCACCCTTCACGCATTCTAAGGGATATAGCTGAAAGCAGTGCATGTACACCTGACAGTTACTTCCTGTTGTGTCTGCATGAGGGAAACTACCTGCCACTGGAGTCTGCTGCACTCAATATGGAATCTTTGGAGAACACAAACTCTTCTCCCAAGTACAAGTCCTCCTGCAGGGGCCCATCTATTACAATTTTTTTGTATTCTCCAATAAACACAGGCACCAATATTTGGACAAATGCATTTCATATTGCAAATGGCAAACCTTTGAAAGGACTTTCAGAAATACGGTAAGTACTTTCATGTCTATTGTCACCTTTTATTAGGAAATCAAAGTGGAAAGGAGTATGTCGTAGTGTGCAAAGAACATTCTGTTGTCCAGTCTGTAAGGGGAGTTCTCTCACCAATAAGCAGACTAAGCTAATCTGTCTGGCTCTGGGACGCTATCCTTGGGGACCCAACAGTAGGAAGGGGCCAAAACCAAGAGTTGCATCTTGAGGAAGGACCTACTGGCGTCTCTTGGTCTTTCTAGGAGGAAGAGCCTGGAAGCCCCAACAAACAGGCTTGCCTAGATAAGGCTAAGGAATTGAAAAACTCTCCGCGTGTGCCTGCTGAGTCCAGAGGGGCTTCTTGCACACGTTGTGTATCATTGGGGCCTAGACTGCCTCCGCACTCTGCCTTTTTTGTTCTCCGAGTGATGCTGCTGCCACTTCTGGTTCCAGACTCTCTGCCTCCGCCTTTTCCGCTGCTGGAGAGTATTGCAGAACTCATCCAGATTGGTGCCCGGTGCTCCTAGAGCCCAAAAGTAGCCTTGATAATGCAGCTGCCGCTCTGACATGGGAATGGCGCTGTGGTGACTTCCTGCTTCCTCTGGGCTCTTGCTGAGCCTGGAAGTTAAAATCTCCATGGCCTGGTGTCCAATGATGCGCAGGCTGTAATGCGTGATGATGTGGGAAAAAGTGTGCTCCATTCCTCGGCACTGGTAGATCCCAGCATCCTCTGGCGACAGCTGATGAATCAGCAGCCCCTGCTCTAGGACTGAGAAGTGGCCAAGGCTCCGAATCTGCAAGGAAAGCCGGATCGCTGGGTTAGGAGGCCAACAGGGCTTGCAATGCCAAGCCAGACCTGGACTCCTCTCCTAGCGTACTCTAGAGGCTCTGTCCTCCTTCCCTGCACAGAGGGGATAGGCCTATATTCCCCATTGTTTCCAGGATCCAAGGAAGTTGTTTCCCCTTCCCGTCCCACCCAGCATTTCTTTTTCCCAATACCTGCTCCAGGGCTGCTGTAGGGCTGTGCTGCACAAACCATCGAGTGGTGGTCTGGGGAGAATGTGGAAGGCACTCCAGAAATGTTGAGTTGTTCTGTACCCCAAAGATGACCTTTCCTTCAGCCTCTGGATTGCCTATATGGAAGAAACAGCCAAGCTGTGGGGTTACAGGAAAGGGTATCGCAGCCTTTTGCTATCTTCACCCTACTAAAGCTTTCGGAGCAGTACCCACTAAAAAAGCCCTACAGAAACGTTGGCCTGATCCCTCTCATCTCAGCCCTGGCAAGTCACCACAGTTCTGGGATGCAACTTTCTCAAAAGCACAAATCCCAGTAAGGTGGCTATAATATTATAGCCTAGTGCAACCAAGACAGTGAAATTGGTGGCACTTTAAACGCAAGTGTGTGGCATAATGGTATCATCACGGGCCACAACCCTCCCTGTCAGCACACAAATCCCTGGCTTTAGCTCATTTGAAGGTTATGTGACAATGGCCCGATTCAGGCATGATACGAAACCATGGATTGTTAGTGCTATCTGACTTGAGAAGCCACTTGAGGGAGGATGAGATGGAAAGTTTCCGCTTTCACTTGAGCGCAAACTGCAGTTTTCAAAAATCCACATGGAAGTATCCAAACTCGCTGATTAGGAGGGTGATGAGTGGCAAAGGGATACTTGGATATTCTGTGGCATGAAATTCATGGAATAAGCAAATCCATTTGAGTTTTTGCTTCCTAATGTGCACTTATTCTGTAGGACATGACCGTGGATTTCTGCATGTATGGTTTGGGTCTTACATAGGCCTGCACGCATTTTAATTAGCAGCTGTGGAGCTTGAAGCTTCTTAACCCACCCTATCAAACTGAGGTCTACATGAACTCTAGGCAAAGAGGCACCTTTATAGTGGGATCCTTTTATATTTAGCAGGGGAAGAGCATTGGTCCCTCTTTCCCCCTTAAATCTCACCTTTGCCCTGACTTCACTAGATGGCCTTTGGCAAACCATTCCCTCTCAACTGCAATATTGGGATAATACTGCTTTTACATGTAAAGGCCATTACTTTATAGTAATGTACTATTTGATAAAATAGTTGCAAGGATTTCATTGAGATAATACATCTCCTTCTACGCCCAGTGCCATACAAGTGCTAAGTAGCTCAAATGCATGCAGCCAGAGGAGAGAACCACACTGTGAAGGCTACATCTGCGACTGAGGATTTGGCAAATCACAGGATACTGTACTGTACAGTATATTTGTATAAACCCCATTGAAAAATGGTGGTTTTGACTAGCCTGCTCATGTAAGCCACCTTGGGCATGTGCTTTGACAAGGGAAAGGCAGGATAAAAATTATTCAAATAAATAAAAATAAGTAGTAGTAGTATTACATATTCTGGGGGGGGGGACAACTGTCCTGACTATTGTCATCCAGGTTTTCCTGGATCTTGCTTGTTTGGCAGCATGTCCAACCATTTTTTTTTGGGGGGGGGAGAGGGCCACATGCCGAATTTTAAGCATCATGCAGGGCGTTCTCAAAACTGGAGTTTCCATCTGCATAAGAACCCTTGTTCTTTTGTTTGGACCCGTGTGTATGAAGGGAGCTAACTTTGTGACTGCATTCAACACAGACTCCTCAGTATTGTGGGAAGCGGGTAGGGTAAGTAGGGGCATTGCCTACTTCTTGTGTTAACACTACCTTTTCAGTTTGTGACTGACCTCTAATTGGCGTAAGGTGAGAGCTCCCTGTGCCCTCCCCCATTGCTGTGGGTGTGCAGACCTGCCCACCTCTTGATTTATTCATCAGTCTTTTGCATCAATGCAACACTGCAGTCCCTCCCCCCCCCCCACATCAATGTTCAGACTGAAAGCTTATAATGGTTGCCTTTGAGGAAGACAAAGACCCTGATTATCATATTAAAGAGCTGACTAATTGGAGAACCCTCTCACATCTGAGAAGATGGTGAGGCCAAAGAGAACAAGGCTGTAGTGCTGTGATAGTGTGTGCTTTTTTGAGCTTGAACACTCAATGCAAACAGTGGAAGAATGTCCTCTCCCACAATTAATATTCATTGGGCTGGAGCTTAACAAGAATGAGTCGAGTTCTACTTGTCAGAATGGGACTGCCTCCTCCTCCTCACTGCAGCCCTCCAATGCTTCCAAAGGTCGAAGGTCAGGCAACCTTAGGCAATGTAGAGTGTGACACACACTGCGTGGCTGGAGGGGAGATGGAAGCTGGGGCCATCATCTCTTGCACAGGGGGATGTGCTTCTCCACTCATGCTTGGGAACTGTTGGATCCAAGCCGTTGTCTTAGCTGTTTGATTACTGATCAAGAGGTTATTTCTTGCATTTCCCACAAAATACAAACTTGGCAAATAGGACAGGACACAAAGTAGTTCAAGGCGTGCTATAATATTTCAGTTACAAAATAAAATTCATAGTTTGCCATTGTAGCTACTACCCAGCTCTGCCTGCTCGGCAAAAGGAAATGTGACAGTGGTGCTGTTTAGAGGGCTTATTCCACTTTTGAGAACATAGAGGGGTGGGGCTTGCCAGAAGTTCTTGCACATGGAAAACGTAGGAGCAAGGCCAAAGTGGGAGGAGCTGCCACGAAATGTACAGGCATGCCCCCGAATCCGTTGGAGTTCTGTTCCGGACCCCACTGTAGATACCTGAAATCATGGGTACTGGGGACGCCTTTTTAAAGACAGGGGAACATCCGTGGTTTTGCAGCAACAAAGTAAAAAGAGAGATTTGTTTAATGTTCCCTATCTTTTTAATAGGTGTCCCAGTATCCGTGGTATCCATGGATAACTGAAACGGTGGATACTGAATCAGTGGAGACCGGGGCACACCTGTACAGTGATAAATACTATAGTTATCCTGTTTTACACCTATACATGCACAAAGCAAGGAAAAGTACAGAGCATGGGCGTCTTGCTTGAAGTAACACAAATCCCATTTCACTGAATCTGTTCAGACCAGACTTACTGTTAGGTTTACATTAACATCTATGACTAAGTGCAAAGCTGACACTGTTTATGGAAACTCAGGTGAGCACCTCCATTTATTCAGCTGTGGCTGGATTAATAAGGAACAGCCCCTGACAGCCCTAAACCTCAAAGTAAATCAGCATGTACTTTAAACAAGACAAATTTCATTTTTGAAGTGGTTTTGGGGGGATCTGTTTAACCCTCCCCCCCTTAAGCAATTGCTCTGTGGGTTAATCACCTTGGCAGAGGGATAAACACAAGGCTGGATGCACATCTGGCAAAAGGTTCTTTGTAAGGATGCTAAAGCCTGCTTGGCTGAGGGACTGACTTAACTGGTTTTTTGAAGCTGTGTGTTTTCCACTTGCTGCCTGGTTGAGGCTAAGCATCTTACCTGGGTGCCCAGGACATGCCCTTTTACTCACCTTTTGCAGAGTCCTGGCACTGTCTGACTGGGTTGGCCTTCAGCACTTTTTGACATTGTGCTCGCCTGCAAGGAAGATGGTCAGATTATTCACTTAGCCATGGTGAGCTAAAGAAGCCAGACCCTTGAGCTGGATTAACAGGAGCTGCATGTCAAGAGTTGTGTGTCAACGTAGGGATAGTGCAACTTGACCAGGAAGCGGGCTGGAGGGACACACTCCTTTGGTTCCAAACCAATCCCTTTCCTATTGGCTTCTTATTGTGTTTTTGCATTGAGCCCTCAACAGTCAATTGATAGGTCTCCATTCCTTCTCTAGCAAGATGAACTGATGAGCATCTGAGTCTGTATGAGAAACTCTCCCATTCCCTGTCCCTGCACTAACAGTCAAAGAATAATATTGATCTCAAAGAAGATGAGCAATGGAGAGCATTAATGGCTATGTTCTAATTCCAATACGTGAAATTGGAAAGGGATTGAGATTGAAGCCTTGAGCGGAAAGTGATGGCCTGGTCTGTCACTCTGGTGGAAAGCTAGTCAGATCAGTCATGCACAACCAGTCCAACTTAACCACTTTGTATTCTGCTCATATGGGGCCTGAAGCATGTACACTCAGTAAACGCCTGCATGTGGAGATTGCGCACAATTGCTCCCTCCCCCCTACCCAAGTCAAAAGTACAAGGAATCATAAAGAGGGCAAAGATGCAGCCAGGCAGAGGACTAAGGCAAGATCATACCTTTTTTTGGTGAGCAGGTAGGGCCTGCAGGATTTGCCATCCCAGGTGCAGTAGGGGTCTTGTGCAAGGCAGCAGTCTGCACAACCTTTGCCGTAGAGTTCGCAGCGCTGCAAGGAGAGCTGGACTAGGCCATTGGCACTACTCACAAACACCTCCTGCTGCTCAAGGGGTCAAGAAGAGAAGTCAGATCAGCTTGTGTGCTCCTTGTCTACTTCAGAGGTAATCAGAGCTGCCAAATGCTCATAGACCTCATGGTGGTAGAGAAAAGGTTGAAAACATAAAGGTAAAGGTTTCCCCACGACCGAATGGTCTAGTCTTGACCGACTGTAGGGGGCAGTGCTCATCTCCGTTTCTAAGCCGAAGAGCTGGTGTTTGTCCTAGGATAAGCTTCTGTGGTCATGTGGCCGGCATGACTATATGCCAAGGCTCACGGAACACCGTTCCCTTCCCACCAAAGTGGTCCCTATTTATCTACGTGCATTTTTAAGTGCTTTCGAACTGCTAGGTTGGCAGGAGCTGGGACAAGCAACGGGAGCTCACTCGGTTGCATGGTCTCGAACGGCCAACCTTCCAGTCAACAGCTCGGCAGTTTAACCCGCAGTGCCACCCCTTCCTTCCAACCCTTCAAGCCATAGCTGAGTTTTATTTCAGAAATGTTGGAAGAGGTCTGCCCTGGAAGGAATTTATCTAGGAAGTTGTGACTGATATACTGTATTAACAAATACAGACTTACCCTCTTTAAAGATAGCTGCATGTCTAGGATGGCTGCAGGCATCTACAAGAAACAGAGGACAGCAGCTGGTTGAACAGACTCCACACGTTCCAGGAATGAATTCATTAATGTCTGCGTCCCTGAAATCCCACCCCAGCGAGGGGGTGGTGGTGGTGGTGGTGGTGGTTCAGTAAACCTAGTCTGCCACCTTGCTGACCATCACTGTGGCATACTGAGCAGAACTATGGCAACCTTGTTCCCACAAAGAGAAGTCAGGAAATGTAGCCACGATTTGAACCTTTCTGTTCTTCACACTTTCCCAGCACTAACACAGGACGGTGCTTAACTCTTTGTCATTAGGGGTCCTTTGCAAACAACTCCTAAGAAAGTACCTATGTCTCAGTTGCTGTTATAGCAAGATAAGACTACAGGGCCTAGCTTCAAGAAAGACCGTGTGTGGATAGCTTGTAGTCCTTTATTACTACATATTACTAATTACCTTATTACTAATAATTAGGGTTATTGGGCCCATCTGGCTGATTTGGCTACTATGGAATGTGCACATCAACAAGTGTGACTGACGTGACAAGGAGAGGCAATTAAAGGTCAGGTGGTCTCTGGACGTACAGAAATGTGACCCACTTTACACAAACTCCCTCACACTTTCATTCTAAACCTTTTCTAACCTTTTGTCTCCTTTGACATTTGTCCTACAGCTTAGCTACATCTGCACTTCAGCTCTTCTCAGTCTAGATATTACCTTTACCTCCTTAAATCTGGTCATGGCGTAACTCTGGTTAATCCAACTTAACTGCTACAGCAGAACTGAGAAACTATTTGTTGGTACAGAATTGCCTCATCAAGACAATTCTAAGCCCGCTGTGCCTGTGGCTTTAGCCTTAAATAACTTTATTCACACTTTCTTCTTGCTCAGGTGATTAACTTGCCTGGCTTGTAACCATTCCCTCAATGCTTTGTTGTTGAGGCTTCCTGGCTGACATCACAACACTGTACAGTACAGTCTGTGTTGTGGTTGTCCCGTCCCATCCTGCCCCTCTCCAGCATAGCACAACGAAACTCACCCTATCAAGACCCAGGTCAGTTGTGGTGTTTTGAAAAGAGAGGAAGAACTAGACCTCTGGCTATCACTTTTGCAGGCTGCCATACATGTGTCATAACTGCCAGTTCTGCTGCAGTTTACACCAGAACTAGTTTGTGAACTAGGGGAGTCTGTTTTCCAGGGGAGACTGTGACATTTGGTAACGGTTAGTCCCAGTGATGTCATGCAGGGGGAACGCGGGGGAACTCAGTTCCACTAGTTAAAATTAGGGCTGACTCCGCCCACTTCACTCTCCCTCCCCCCCTCCCAATTCCTCTGCAAAGAGCTTTTCTTCTTGGTTGGCTGGCACTCAGAGTGTTAAAGGGAGCGACTCCGGATTCCTAGGGGGGCGAAGGCAGTGATGTCATTCAGGGGGAATGGACCAGAACGGGTGTTCTGGATCCTAACGAGGTGCCCTGGGTTCTGGGTTCCCGACAAGTGCCAATCAAAAGTGAGTTCCTGTTCCTAAATCATTTGAATGACACCACTGGTTAGTCCATCTCACAGTTCCAACTAGGGGAGGAGCAGTTGGGTGATGACCCAGCATTCTGACGGTGAAGAGGCTCCGGAGTTCTCTTCCCAGCCTGAAGAGACCAAGCAACCTTTTCCCATGAGTATAGATGGGCCTTCATGGTTGCCTAGTGACTGGGGTTCATAAAAAGAATCCACCCCCAGGGTCAGCCCCAAGATATGCCTGCTGCCTCTGCTCCTTGCCTTTCCTGGAGATGCTCTGACCCATCTCCTCTCCACCCTTCCTTTTTCACTCCACCCCTTTCCAAGTCAGGGAGCATGAGGAGGGGCAGTGGAGGAGAGTGGATGGACCAAGGAAGGTGCCTCTTGCCAATCTGCTGCCTGAAGCAACTCCTTCAGTTGGCCTCTTGGATGGGCCGGCCCTGTTCATACCCGCAAAGAGTTAAGAGCCGGCAGAGTTTTCCTTGATACCTTTGAAACGCTGATCTCTTCCAGGCTAATTTCCTGAGGGTCTTCACTGCCTATGCCAGCAATCCCCACCTTCAGAACTTTGCCTTCATCTGTGGGGAGCAAAATGTAAGGACATGTTATTGAGGGAGGAAAGCAGGACACTTCCTACTACTGTACACCATTATTAAGCTTGTAAGAACAGTCAAGATGAGTCAAAGTGGCTTTTCTTCAAGTATTGTAAACCAGCCCCTGCAAGCTACTACCGCAGACGCGCCACCCAACACAGAGAAGCTGTGAAAATGGTTGCTGCCTCTCCTGCCCCTCTGTTCAATGTTTTTTGCGATGGAAGTATCTCATCGAGTCTGGAAGCCAGCCTATAAGAAGGGCTTTTGCTGCAATCTGACCTGCCAATTGTACTATCACACACATACACTACAAACCTATAGAACACAGTACATATGGAAACCACTTCAAATCTAATACACAAGCAACGGTTATGTTGAAAAAGCTAGTCCTGGAAGAACAGCCCGTTAGGTACATATATGAAGCATAAAGAGCAAAGGTTACATCGAGTGGGGAAAACATTTGAGGCAAAACAACCCTCCCTCACCTAGCTCAGAAAGTTATTGTTGTTTTTACCTCAGGGCCAGTTATAATGGAAATGCCAGCCTTTAGGTCTTGTTTCCTGAGTTGAGTCGAAGTCTGAAGTGTCACTCTGGTTCAGTGCACATGCTTGAAGTGCATAACCCCAAATGTGCATTAAGGACCCAGGTTGTTCACCATTCAGTTCAGTTCTTCAGCTCACCATTTCACACACTGATGTATGACTGAGCGTGCATCTGTTTCCCCCCTCAGAGCCATGAGGCAGCTTAGGGAGTTGCTGTCCTATCCACTTTCCTCCACACTGAACCAGAATGCAAGCACAGGCCCAGCCTACTTGAGCTTAGCAGCTGGTGCCAGTCAAAGCCGCAAAAAGCTTCTGCTATGAATTCTGTTTCAGCTGGCCTGCCAAACTCTTCCCATTCACCTGCCTTCTAGCAGTTAAACTACAACAAAAGCAATGAGAGTTTGTAAAGCTCCATAAGGGGGAAAGCAAAGCTGTAAAGTTCTAGTTCATTACAGCCCCTCATTGAAGCTGTAAGTTGTGGCTCTGAAGATGGGAAGATAGTTGTACACCCCTTGCATTGGGCAGCCCATGCACTTTTCAGTTCGTTGAGGGCAGACCATGTCATTGTTGCTATGTCTCAACTGATTCCTGAAGGGTAGATTTGCTAGTATCAGGGACAGATTTGAGGCACCAGCCTGTGGGTAGCCCATTGACCCAGACACCCTTCAGTATTGACACCTGCTGCTAGAGAAGAGGACAGGAAGCCAGCAGCCCCCGTTCATGTATGCGCTTCCATGCACACTCTCCCAGCTCACTTGCGAGCATCAGCCTCGAACCATCTGTGGGAAAGTGAGGAGGCAAATAGCTCTTAATTTGTGTCTTTTACTACACTGGCGGAATGTTGTAAAGCGGGTAGTATTTATTTAATGAAGAAGCATGTAACATGAAATAGAGAAAAGAGAGAGTTGTGTTCCAAGGCAGGACGAAATAAACGACCCACAGAATCTAGCAACATGATTCCTGCACCAAAACATACTTCTAGGCAGGTGGAATATGCAATTTCCTGTCTCCAGTTACAAAAGGAGCAGATCCGCCTGTTCTCAAAGGACAAGTGTGCTGGGGAATTTGCTTTCACTCTCTCACACTGGCTGGCCCTGAGAGGGAAAACCCAGCTCACCCCCTGGAGCCAACTGCAGGAGGGTGTCTGTGATGTCGCGCTGGCCCATTGTTCCAAAGGACTTTGATGCTGGACAGTTAACGTTGTTCCCATTTTCCTGTGTGACTATTGAAAAGTGTAATCAGGGCTTCCTGGCCCAGGTTTGAGGATGTGAGGAGTAAGGATGTTACAATCATGGCTGAACCGGACACAACTGAGCCAGACTAATTCCATTTTGGACACTTTTCCAAAAGGCTGAAGCGCTCCTGTTCGCCACAATGACACTCTCAGAAATCAACACAAAACACTGTAATTATTGAATAATCATGTTACACGGTGACCATTTTTTCTGCCCTGAAAATTTTATATGGCAGTCATTCCCTAACCCTAACAAATACTTTATTTAAGTGGTTTCTACCCTACCTTTCACCTCTGCAAAAGGGCACCCAGGGTGGCTGACAATACACAATCATTTCCCCTGTTTATATATATTTTTTTCAGCTGTGATGCATCTTTTGCAAGCTGTAATGGTCATAATAACTACATGCTGGATTCAAGATGCATATATAACATCATGTATATTTGCTTTTTAAATACTTTCTTGGTTATATTTCATTTCTTTCCAAACAATATCTAATATTGGATATTTGCAATGCACTGAGCTGTTGTTTTCAACAACTCCTTTCCAACACATAGTTGCCCCATAGTTTCTGGAATCCTGCTTCATATTTTAAATCAGCATTGTCCAATTGTCCAGAGTGAGGCGGATGTTTTTTGTGACAGGATACTGTACATACATCACAGAGTCACATCTTAGTTCCTTAGTCACATTTGAAAGGTCACATCTTAGTTCCTTCAATTCTATTTGTACTACCAAGAAAAAGGTGACCAGGATGGCATTGTGAACAACAGAATTTTACAAATAATGAGTACTGCTTGCTGTTCAGGGCCAGTGGCAAAACTAAAGGGGTGAAGGGGGGTAGCAATTGCACTGGGCAACAAGCTTTAGGGGTCAACAAGATGAGCTTGACACTAGTTGCCACAATTGTGAAAACCAGTACGAATAATACAAGTATGAATAACACCATCATATATCATTGGAAAGGTAACTTAATGCTGAATGCAATCAAACAAACCGTGCTGGAATACCTATATTCTAGCAAATGTTATGGCCAATTAACCAGAAAACCTTTTACTTACTTACTTAAATTTGATTTTGTTGTGGAGGGGGGGCTTTGCCCTGGATAGCAGATGCCTTAGCTATGCCACTGTTCAAGGCTACGTTATCAATACCGGTTGTAGAACGGAAGTGCTAGCTGCTGATTCACTGGAAAGTGTTGTGTATAGAGGTGTGTGTGTGTGTGTGTGTGTGTGTGTGTGTGTGTGTGTGTGTGTGTG
>JAJKFI010000005.1:2532755-2565563 GCA_029204185.1 Lerista edwardsae | reverse complement strand
AGAGAGAGAGAGAGAGAGAGAGAGAGAGAGAGAGAGAGAGAGAGAGATCCTCTTTATATTAAGAGAAGCATGAGAGGGAGCAGGGATTTAAATCCTTCCATTGCTTGGTCTCCTCTCCCACAATTGCTTCTTCCAAGTTATTTTAATCCCAGCATGGTTCTGTAATGGCAGGAAAAGTTGTTTCGAGGGGAATAGTGTGGGTAGGGGGATGATTTGTTTCCCCCCTCTCATGCTGTGGTGTGCCTTGTCAAATATCAAAAGACTGATGGTGTACCTTGACATTTTTAGCATCTTGTTAGTGTGCCATGAGATGAAAAAGATTGAAAATCACTGCCCTAGACTATGAAGGCTTTAAACCCCACTTTAGCAGCAACTTTACCAGCTCTGTCCTGCCTTGATTAAATTTGAATTTGTTTACCAGATCCAATCTCTCAAAGCTTGCCAGACACTGGTCTATAGAAGAGAGACAGAGCTGGGTGTCACTAGTATACTGGTGATCCTGCATTCCAAAACAACATTTCCCAGCGACTTCATAGAGATGTCACAGGCTAGAAGGGATGAGCAGGCATCCTCCAGCATGACCTTCTTGAACCAGCCTGACAAGTAGAAACAGATCCCCTGGGAAACAGCATTCCCTTCAAGCCCATCCTTCTGGACTTCCTGACTGGGATACCGGGTCAGTGGTGTCAAAGGTCATTGAGAGATCAGGCAGAACCTGACTTGAAGGGATGCATTCCCCCTGTACAGATCTCAATGAATTTATCAACCAGGGCAACCAAGGATGTTTTGGTCCTAAATCTAGGCTGAAATGGATAAATATAAATTGGTATCATCCAGAAATGCTCCAATCTGGAGTTAGTTAATAGTTTTATATGGATTTGTATGGTCCGGGGAGGATTGTGATGCCATGTGATATGCATGTGCCATAAGTCTCAGCTGCACAAATAATTTTTCACCAGGACGTATAAAAATTAGCAAAAACATTCCCTCTTTCCATTGTGGAGGTGAGTTGTATATGTGTCCAGTAAGCCCCACTGAGTTTAATGGAACGGTAAGCATGTTTAGGATTGCAGGCACATGCCAAGTGGGGTCTTTGCAGAATGCTTCATGAGACAGTGCCTGGATGGGAGACAACCTGGGAACCCCACACACATGCATGTGCACAAACACACACCATCTTGAGCTCTGTGATTAAAGAAATACAGGATGTAAATTAATATAACCATAACTGGAGAGCAGCTATGCCTTGGAAATTCTACCTGTTCCAAGAAAGAGGACATCAAACTGTCCAGCCTCTGTATCTACCCTGTCCACCAAAAGCTGCTGGATACGGAAGGGCACATTGTTTCTCATCAAAACTGGTTTCCAGTGGAGTGGATAAATGGGATCCCACATCAGATGGTGGGTACGCATGAAGCTGATCACATCATCAGGAAAATCCTTTGTTGACTGGAGGAGCGGGTCATATGTTTCACTGGGACACTGGAATAAAGACATTGGAAAAAAGAGGGGTGAACATCACATTAAAATTCCTCAAGTAGCAGCACAATGACAAATGTGGGGTGGGGTATCTTAGAGGCTTTGTGACATAGGTTTTTTATGCTATGAAAGTATATGGCACAATAAATCATGTGCAACATCATTTTTTTAAAACCCAGTACAATATAGATCTCTTGCATGGGTGATGAGAGTGCCTTTAATTTTCCACCATGATGCCACCATCTCACAGATCTATCCGGTTTCCAGAGTAACAGGACAACAGCAGTTACTCTGGGTCATGTTGCTGAAGTGTGATCTGTTGAACGTGACACATCTTTGTTAGGAGAGAGAGGTTACTGTTGTCTGTTGAGAGGATTCAGCACAGGAGCTGGCTGTTCCAGAAAGGCAGAAAAATGGGGCACCTTTTCTTGCTCAATTCCTCCTGCTTGTTGGAACACACTACTCTCAGACCAGCTCGGAGCAGGCCTCTTCAGTGTACCCCATCTGTGAATGTCTGCAACCTCCCTGACTATGAGGAGGAACAAGGAAGTTTTCAGTGTCTTTTATACCACTTCCACAGTTGAGCATAGCCTGGGAGGTGCAGCCAGAACCTCCTACAAGGTAATAGACAATGTTGGTGTAAACCTCTGGCCTCACACAGATGCTACTCTGAAAATGAAGATGCTATTTCTGGAAGTGAAACACAAGCAAAAAGTTGCAACCCTGAATTGCCTGCCAAATTAAAGGAGCTGCAGAGGTGCATCTCTGAGCATGTGCATGGCTTCAGTTGGACCTGCATTTTAACCTATCACAAGTTAATGAGGTTGGCATCATTAATGGTACTCCATCGCCTAACTGCCAGACAACAGGAGGACCTTGGAGTTTGCATTTCCCATACATACCGTTCCTGGGCGGGGGTAGGGAATTCGTCCCTTGTATTCCACCCACTGGTAATCCAAGCCTTCCTTATGGGCAAAAGGTCCGTGGAAAGCAGCTCGAATGGCTGCCAGGGAGTAAACACACACAGCAGAGCCACTAAAAATGCCGCTAGGAGAGAAAAAGGCAAGGTGGGACACCTTTGAATCCTAGTGATGCTGGAGGTTCATGAATCAGCACAAGGAACATGAAAAGCGGTATATAAATACAATTGATTGATTGATTGATTGATTGATTGATTGATTGATTGATTGATTGATTGATTGATTGATATTATGTGTCAGTGTAGGACAATGAGTTTGCATGGGTCGTACCTCTAGAAAGGGAATCCGCTGTAAAACTAGAGAGCCTTGAATTTCATCCAAGGATCTTCACCCCAGAAAAGTAGAGACTTGGAGCCAAATTAGATAAGATGTGAAATGAGTTACTACATTTCTGTCTGTTTAAACTTCAAATAAAATTACTACCTTCTGTAGCAAGATCCTGACCCGGGGGGGGGGTTACCCCTCGTGCCATTTTCCCCATGAAAATTCCTCCCCAAGAAAACAGCTGCTATTTGCATCTATTGTAGTGCAGGTCAAATCTTCTACATCAGAAGCACAGTACTGATCCCATAAGGCAGCGATACATCCCTGCATATCAGAGGCACAAGGACTGTATGCCAAACAATGTGCTCTCAATCCAGCGCTAAGTCATGCTGCCGCGCAGCTACTCTAAACAAAGGGTTCTGAATTCTGTTTTACCACTGAGATTACCTACTCTGCTTTTATGTTTTATGGACTGTTTTTGCTTTTCTGTAAACTGCTCTGAGAGCCTTATCAGCTGAAGAGCAGGGAAAGAGTATCTTTCTAAAAACAAAGCAAAAGCAATTTTTTTCTTTTCTGTAATACTGTATGATCTTCATGTTTGCACTAACCTGGACACTGTGAAGAGACCATAAACAAGAGGGTTTTGCGAATTGCGGGTGTGAAGGAGAAAGACGTCCTCTGGAGAGAAAAAAAAATTCACACACAAGGTGAGGAGCTGGAATGAAGCTATGAGCTGATCATCACAACTTCTCCGTTCATCCACCCACCTGACTATCATGTGCACTGATGTCACACCTCCATCAATTCTTGCTCATATGCTTCACCACTTTTTAAAGGCTAATAATTTATTCTGTTAATTCTATCTGGGCCCAATCCTATCCAACTTTCCAGCCCTAATGCAGCCCTGAGGTAAGGGAACAAATGCCATAGGCCAGAATCAAAGGGCTGGATTGCCATGGGAAAGAATGAAAGAATAATGAAAGCTTACCCAGCTGATCAAAATGAGTCTCAGTGCCCTGCAGTCCGGGGATAGAGCAGATCAGCCGAGCTTTAAGGAATGTGCTCCAGCGATTGATGAGGCTGTGCTTCCCCCCAACGTCATTCTGCCAACCAAAAACAGGCCCTGATGAGGAATCATCTCAGAGATACTCCTCTGTTTGGAATTAATCCTAAAATGGTCATAACAGCTCATTCTTGAGACTCAAGCTAACTAGTGGTGCAGTTCATCCCTTCTGAGAGTTGCCATAGGAAAGAATGGATACCAAGCATTATTGTTATCTTCCTTCACATCACCAGTTCACGTGTAAGTTTACTCCAAAGTAAATCCCACTGAGTAAATCCCAATCCTGAGCTGCCTGGCTGCTGCAGGCACAGTGGTAGCCAAACGGCTACCGCTGAATCCAGTGGCAGCCAGGTAGCCACTGGAGGCTCCTTGGGAGAAGGGCACAATTGTCCCCTTCCCTGGGGAAAGACCCACCACCTGCAGTGCGGCTCCTTGACTTGCCGCCAGCTATGTTGCTAGCGATGAATCGAGCAGCCCCATGTCAGGCTGGTCATTGGATCCAGCAGTGGAGTTCACTGCCGGGTTCCACCCCCTAGTGGCCCAGTTCCTCCCCCTCCCCATCTCCCCTACCCCAGCCTTATCGGCAGCCAGTGTTGCTGGAGCGTTGTCCTGTCCACCCACATTAGGGCCAAGCTCTAACTTAGCACCACCCCAGGGCGAGGAGTGCGATGTCACAGACATGTTCGGGACAGTTTTAGCCGGCGGTACACACACATACTGCCAGAAATAAGGGCCCCAGGATTGGGCCCTTAGTCTCTCTAGTAAGAAAACAAAGTCTAGTAAGTACAAAGACAGGCAATCATGCAAAAAGAGACAATGTCCCAGTTAGAATGTGTCCATTGTTCTGCATGGTGGAAATACCTCTGCTCTGAAACCACAGAAAGTTTTCCAAGAACCATTAAGCAACAATGTCGATAGGATAAAGCTTCTTTGAACTTAAGCTGTATTGTACGGGAAATACCGATAGTTGACCTTGCAGACACGAGCCACTCGGGCATGGATGCGCCTCCTCTCCCACTGCCCAGCTTCCACAGCAGTCTCCCGGAAAAAGAAGTACACCTTGTCGTCGTCGTGGTTGTCGGTGTCAGGAATGACGTAGGTGCCAACAAAGACAGGCTCTGTGAAGAGAGACATTGGGATCAAAAGCAGCGCAGTGGCAGAACACATGACAGCACTCTTTGTCTTGGATCTTCTTTCTTCTAATTGTCTTGATCTTCTTATCTTATATTTATCAATCACACAACAGTTTGCAGAGGGATCTGAAGTGACTTGCAGTTTAAAAAAAAAATACCCAGCGGTGTCATAATATCTTGGAAGGACCTGGGATCATGTTAGCAGAGTGCTGTCATTCATTGATTGTACAGGCTGCTTGAAACCACCTCCATTTGGGAGAATGAACGGCCTAAGCCTAAGGACACTGCATGTTGCTAATAGCCAAGAACGTAGCAGTGTGCTACTACCTGAAGAAGGAGTCAAGAATGTTTTGCACTGCTGCTGGAGAATGCTGGGCACTGCTGGCAGCTATGAAAAGAGCTGAGGGTATTGCCCTTGACTACTGCTAACAGCTGGAAACATTAGGAGCCATAACAAGCTGTCATGTTAGTCTGTGTGGGAGTGATTGGTGTCTCTTGAATTCACTCTTGGTGGGTGGGCCAATGCTAGTGCTCCCAGGGCTACTTCAGTGGCTGGATCCCTCCCTTCCCTCCTTCCACCAGTTCCTGCTAATGCACAATGAATACGTAACTGTTGTTCTCTCTCTCTCTCTCTCTCTCTCTCTCTCTCTCTCTCTCTCTCTCTCTCTCTCTGTGTGTGTGTGTGTGTGTGTTGGAAATCTTAGAAAATATCTTGACGTATAGTTAATAATAATAATAATAATAATAATAATAATAATAATAATAATACTTGGATTTATATACCGCCTTTCTTAGGTCACCAGATTTCTCTAATGACTATAACTCAAAGCGGTTTATATAGGCAGACTTTATTCAGAAACCCGAAGGTTTTTACAATTATTTACAGAAATGTTCTATCTTCCAAGAACTACACACATACAGATGGATCTTTCTGGATTTAGTCCTTCTTTCTGGCCACCAGTTCGTCTTCTTGCTGGCTGATAAATGGCTTCCCTGCTCCCACCAGAGAAGCGGCTGAATATTAAGTGTGCAATCCGGTTCTTTCTCCCAAGCGCTAACCAATGTTCCACATTACCCTATTCCAGAATACCTACCCAGCTGTTTGTGACTAGCCTATATCCCATTATATTGCTAGAGGAGAAGAATATCCTTCCAAGGCACACAGTTAACAGTATCTAGGTTGCTAGGTAGGGGCTGAGCCAAATTTGATAAGACCCGAGTCCTTGCTGATGTCACAATTAATCAGCTGAAGAGGTACATCTATGAAAAGGATACTGTAAATTCATTGACTTGAGAGATTAGTTATTTTTATACAACCGATTTCTAGCCTGCTCTTCTTTAGAAAAATCCCAGATCATGTGCAAAATGTTACAAACAATAAAAATACATATTGAAGCCTCAGGAAAATGGCACAAAAATCAAATAGTAGGTGAAAATCAAAATATTAGGTGAACCATAGCATTCAATGCACAAAACCCAAACAGCCCAATCCTACCCATCTTCCCCTTACAGCTGATGCAGCCACGCCAATGTTGCATTACGCTGTATCCTGCGGGGGTGTGGAGAGTCCTGGAGGCTTCACTGAAGTAAACCTCTGCTTCCCCAATAGGTCTACTCAGACCTGCGCCAGGTTTTTTTGTTGGTACAACTCCAAGTGGACCTGGAGAGGTGGATCAAGGCCTCTGCTGCTACTTTCTACCCCTTCCTGCCCTTGACACCCCATTCTTACCTTAGTCAGTGCTCTGTTCTTTACCCTCCCTTCCCCATTCTGCCCACAGCCTGCCCCTTGCCTGCTCCCCTGTGCTAACTTAACAGTGCCAGGGCACTTTCACTGGCCACTGTTGTGCAGCAGCAGCTGCTCGCCATTTCAGGCAGCAGCCCAGTTGTGCATGATAATGCACTGCAATTTTTGTCTCCAGAAAGGCCACTGCTCTGCCGGAACCTGCATTCAGAACCTGCATTCAGACAGTGCAGCAGCCCAACAGAACAGGGCCCTAAGGTGATCTTTTCAGCTTATTCCACCACCAGCTACTCACCATTTAACCAATAATCTTGGTTCTGTTCTGTTCGGATGTAGTTCTGCTCAGCCCTGTCAAACCGTGTCCGGAAGAAGGCTGCACTGCTACCCATGAAGTTAATGGAAGTGCCTGAATAAAATTCCCCATCTGTGGAATCCAGAAGAGAAATATATGGGCAGAATCTCCAACCAAACATTTGAGTGGGGAAAGTCATCTTGGACAAAGAACGCCATTCTGGCTGGGTTCTAGCATTTCCAATAGGCAGGAGTTCAGTAAAGGAAGCTTTTCCTGTCTTTGAGATGCAGTAATGGCAAAAGGAGCAGGAGCAGAAGCAATAGCTGAATGGATGCATACACAGACTAGAAGCTGGAGCCAAAGCTGGCAGTATATTGATTTCTTGGGTTTACATTACGGCATCGGCTAGATTCCCCCCCCTCAATTTTCTGTCCTCTTACCTATGATGAGGCCAGTGAAAGGCTCATGGGGGCTGTATGGACACTTGCCCCTCCCAGATCCAATGGTGTGGGTCACTAGGTGCATAGCTGGAATGCCTGTTTCCTACAGAGGTCCAAAGAAGAGATTTTAGCCCAAGCACAAGTCATCATTGCAAACAGAAAAAGCTGTCATCACACAGGAGACAATTTGAATGTGTGGTTAATGTGCCTGGTTGTTCCTCAGGGAATCTCCTGGACAGGAAAACGTGATGGGCCAAGATACAATACTCATTTGGGGTATCACTCAGATCCTGGGGGCAGCTTTTTGCATTGCACTCATTTTCTGGATGTAGCCCATGATAGTCTGTACTGATCTGTGAGAGCCTAAGGCTTCAGTCCTGTACACACTGTGCTGGGAGTAAGCCTCACTGAACACAATGGAACTTACTTTTGAGTAGACATAAATAGATTTGCATTGTTAGTGGATGAAAAGTCCTGCCTTGGGTCATGGAAGTGGACTAAATTACCTTGGTGGTCCCTGTCAACTCTATGATTTTATGATTCAACTAATCTGCATCATGGATGCTTGCTTGCTCTGTTTCTACTTCACTTTTAGAGCAAAAGATGCTAAAAGTAAATTGAATCTTCAGGCATCCTGGAGAAAGAACGTAGTGAGTGGTTTCTTGGTGCTGTAAAGCTGTACACTTAGTACATCCCCAAAATGTATCATAGCATTGCAGTCTTGTGTCTTAGATTGGCCAGGGGAGTTACCCATTTGTTTGGGTGGGTGTGTTTGCACTGAATGCAAACAGCATGGATGGGATGGGTGGGAGGGTGGCAAGGTCTGAAATGGCTTATCCTAATCTCCAACAGCACCTGTTTATTGTACTGTAGTTCAGTAGGAGGAGGCTGAGAATCGCTAAGAGAGAAGCCTCAGCACTTTTACCAGTTAATAACTTGCACTGCTTTCCTGGGAAGAATCACAGTAAACTAGTAAACTTGGAATGCTTGGAATGAGCAAAATAAACCATTTTTGTGCTTATCCAAAGAGTCAAGATTGGCCTTAAACTTCTGCCTGTGCACTTAGGAAAAAGTCCAATTGAAGTCAGAGGACTTGACAAGCTAAGAGATGACAGCACTGTCTCCATTGTGGGAGAGATAATAATAATGCAAGTAATGCAAGTATAATACAAGTATTTATATACCGCCTTTCTTTGGCCACTAGATTGCTCCTCTTGCTTTAATTCAAGGCGGTTTACATGGGCAGACTTTATCTCTAAACCCACAAGTTTTTTTTTTTTTAACAAATTACAGAGAAGTTCTATCTTTCAAGAACTACAAACAACATACAGATGTAATGGAACTTTTCATGGTTTAGTCCTTCTTTCTTGGCCACACGCTTGCCTTCCTGCTGGCTGATAATCGGCTTCTCTGCTCTCACCAAAGAAACAGCTGGCCCAGCACAACTCCCCTCTCACAGGCAGCTGAAGACAGCTTTTATCAGTCACACTTCTCAAGGTCCGCCGCTCATGGAGACTTCCGGTGTTGTCAAACAGGCGACCTTCAGATCTTATCTTCGGGCAAACGGAGGCTATGGGGTTCGGGCTAACGGAGATATGGGCTATGTAGTATGTAGAGAGAGACACTGCTGGCCCAGGAGTTACGAAACCCCAACAAATAATTCCCCCTCCCAGACCCTCTGCTCCCCTTGGGTATCTTTACAGAGTTTTACACTGCCTGCACACAAGGCAAAAACACAAGCATCATGTGTGCTGGGCTGGAAGTGTGGACGGGTATGAAGTGATTGCGTCGCATTAAGGCTGACCCTGTGAACACAACTCACCTCTACTCCCGTTGTGAGCTGTACAAAGGCACACGTGGGCTGATAGGAGCCTGTTCCGCAGGCAAATACATGACTGCTGTTGAAGCGCTGGAGGATGCGGATGAAATTGGCACATTCTGTCTGGTAAGGAGTGAAAGATGTAAAAGATGGCAGGGCTTTACATGGACACTTTTGGTTTCCCCAGGGTTCCCACTAGGAAAGTCTGAAGGCCCAAGCTTGTCATCAGGATTTAGACCCAATGATATCTTGAAGCATCCCATCTTGAACTCTCTGCACTTTAGGTACTTGCTGACTCATTTTTTTAAAACCCATGACTATCTGGGAGCTTTTCTCAGTTGTCTGTCAATTTTCTGGCTATTGAACGTACTTAGATATACAGACGATATTGGACCCCTATTGCCTGTGGTACACTTGTTTGCCTGCCATGGGGATTTGGAATGGCTTCAAATGGCACTTTACCAAAGCTAGAACTAGCCACCAGAAATGGTTGCAATAGGGGTGTGAATGGTAGGATCACCACAAGTACCTATTGACCAGCACCCATAATGAATAGCACACCTCTCTTTCCCTCCTACATGTGAAACTGTTTTTAAAGCGTTGGTGTGTTTTTTTTACAGTGAAGGATAGGTGCCTACCCATATGTGATATGAAGCTCTTTGAAAAGACATTTTGAAAAATAAGTGCAAGGCTACCTTTCCTTCACAACAATGTTCCATCATTAAGGCTTTTTTCCCCCTTCAAATAAACCTGAGTAATTAAATTGGCTAAGGCAAAAGCTTCTCCCAACCACCCTGCTTTTTTTTCTTTTTTCTTTTTACAGTTGTCAAGATACTGGCTGCTGACTGGGGTTAGAGCCAAGCAACTCTAAAACAGAAGTTGCTCCTGTTAGCCTAGAGAAAGAAATATCTATACACAACCGCAGGTCTCCAAGTCATTAGTGCAGGTCATTAAGCTTCCAGAAGGCACCTCAGTCTGAGCCATGTCGCCCCGTTTTTACCTCAGGATTCTTCCCAGCCAGTCTGCACTGCTCTATCTGCTCTCTAGGAGCTGGCCAGAAAATCTGAAAGAGAAAACACAGCCAGGGCTCTTAGGATGCAGGTTTTGGGCTGTAGAATAAGTTTTTCTTCTTGTTTGTTCTCCCCTTTGCTTCAGGTGGGCTGTCCATTTGGTCTTTGTATTTACAATAGGCTAGCATGCAGAGGCATACCCAGGGGCCATGGTGCCCAGGGCGTTGAGGTCACTTCCTAGAGGAGGAAATGGAAGAGAGGACCTCCTCCTCTTTGTGTTTAGTGAAATAGGAGTCCCTGTCAGAAGAAGGGTGGGAAAAGGCAGCCACCCAACGTATTGAGCAGGCATCTGAGCAATCATATGAGTTGCTGGAGTCTGAATCCTTGTGAGAGCAGCTGGGGAGGGGGTGCCTTGCATTCTCCAGCAACTGAGCAGGGCAAGGTAGAGTCAGCAGTATCACCTTTCTGCCAGGCAACAATAGTGGGCAGCAGCAATGTCCAAAAATCCTCCTATCTGTCACGCCCCCTTCAAGTGGCACCCAGGGCACATGTCCCTGCCTTCCACACCCCAGATATTCCTCTGTTTAAATGATCAGATGCACTTTAAGAACCGTTCAGAGATGGGAGAAAGTTGGATTTTGCAAATTTGGCTTCTGCCCAGGGTCAGCCCAAGACTTCCTAGCACCAAAGGCAGGCAAATGCTTCCACCTTGCCAAGTGATATTAACCCATGGTCAGGCCCTTAGGCTTTCAGGTATTTTGGGCCCCCTCTGAAACTCTTCAGGAAAACAATACAACAAATTATCAGCTCCCCACCCACCCTTACTCCTAATACAGCAGAAACAGGCAGAAATCTAAGGGGCAAAAAAATGGAAAAGCCAGTCACTTCTAAGTTGTTCCTAAAAGGGAGGAAAAAAAACTCATGCTTGCATGGAAGCTCCATAGCAATGCAGCCTCTATTTGCAGCCCAGCTGAATTCCTGGAGGCAGAGCTTGCCCTTGTGGTTTTTGCAGAGCGCTGCAAGAGCCTATGCAAGGTTGGGATTGCTGTAGTCTCTTGCCTGCTGGAGAGTTGGTGGGCTAAGATGGGGAGTCCCTGGGGACCAGATCTGGAGAGCATGCATTAGGCTGATGCTCAGACATGCCAACTTGATAGACCCTAGTCCCTGAGGGGCCCCTAGGCTTCAGCCTACTCAGCCTAATGGATAATATGGCCCTGCACCTTGCCTAGAGATGTGCCAGCCTCTGTTTCTCCTACTCCCTGGATTGAATGAAATGGGAAAGGTGGAGGAGGAGAAGTGGGCTCGAATGCAGGATGCTTTCACTCCACCTCCTAATCCAGTTCCATTCTCTAGTCCACTATTCTTGTCTTGGTCACCTTTCCACTTCTGTTCCATCCCACTTACTGAAACAAGGACACTCCAGTTATTCAATGCTTCTCAGTCCAATCAAGATCAGGTGATGGACAGAAACTGGAGGCTGGCCCAGACTGTCTGTGGTCAATCTGATGATTAACATGTATAACATCAATGGCCTCTTGGTATTCAATCAAAATCCAGACCCACCACCTGGTAGTAAAAGATGGTGAACAGCTTCTGGGCGAGAGATTGGTAACATGCATCTCTCTCCTGGCACTGACCTTCTGAGGCTCCTTGTTGGGATGGTCAAGGTGCAGCAAGAATATGTGGTTCTTTGCGCCTGCCATCAGCCATGCCCTGTCCTCATCCACCAGAAGGGACTGGAATGCCAGGTCATATTCAGAGGCCAGCAGCAGGTGGGAGCTGTTTGATCTGAGCAAGTCTGTAAGGTGGAGCATGGAAATACTGAATGAATGAAATGATACCCTGCTTAGTTAATAAAGAAGACAAATAAACTTTACACTAAAGCGTAAAACAGATAAAAAACCTCTTTGCCTCAAAAACACACATGGGGAATACACGGAGTTTGTGTAGGAAGTTAAAATCTTCCTGTTCAAAAATGCATTGAGCTAACGCTGCTGTTGTGGTGTTTTTTTTTTAATGGAAAGTCACCTCCATATCATGTTGAGGTGGAGGCAAATAATAATTCTCATTCACTCACGTTTTTGAATGTCGTGAGGGACCTACTGTGAACACATACAAGAGATCAACAAATGCCCTTGTGTGGCCCTGAGTTTCCTCACAGCAGGTACTTACTCTCCACTTATTAAATAGCTACTCTGCTGTCTGACCCAATAATACTGCAAGCACTGATGATGTTTCTCAGTTTTGTGGAGGTTGACAAGCACAGGAACAATCAAGACCTTATAATGTAACTCTATCTGGAACTGGAGCTCAATCCTTCCTTTGTAGGCATTGGAGTCTCATTTTCTGGTTTTCATCCCAGTCTATTATCTTTTTCCAGCAGCTCTCCAAGCTTCTTGGGAAGTTATCCTTCACCCACCAACTGGACACCATAATACCTGTACCCACATACTCAACAAAGCTAGAATTTTTCATTTGATAGAAGAAACAACACACTAGACAATTACAGCCTAATCCTAAATTGCTGGGCTCCAGAGGCACAGCAGTAGCCAAATGGCCACCGCTGCATCCTATGGCACCAATAATAACTATTAGCAGCTAATAAGAGGCGTTCTGGCTTTTACATCAGGAATTTCTTCTAATATCAGCCTCCTGATCCTTTATTTCCTTCTGTAGGGCCTTTTCCCTGTGCAAATGGGCTGCTTCCCACTCAGAATCAGATTCCAGATGCAACTATTACACTATGGAGCTTTTAACTGTCTTCACATGGCCTCTGTTGGCTTCATGAACAGACTCTGAAAGTCAAATTGCCTTTCTGTTAAAGAGTTATTTAATAAAAAAAATTCTATGCATCTGAGGGTTGTGTGTGATCTGGATTAGGAATGCAATGTGAGGAGTGTTAGCCAGATTGGGGGCTCACAGCTGCATTTTTTCTTCTTCGATCCTCCTCCTTTAACATCATGTCTAGTTCAACCCTAGATTGCCAGCATCCATAATGTTTCAAACCAACTGAGACCTTGGTAGAACTCCATTTCTGTAATATAATCTTCAGGCAGTTTTTGTTGAGGTTAACTGTCTCATCCGTAGCTTTATAGATTCATCTTTCAGGAGAATAAGATCCTATCAGTTCAGACTCTTATCTAATTTGTCAAATCTTACAGTCTAAGCAAAACCCAACATTTGTCAAAAGCACACTGTTAAAATCTACAAAGGCAAAATCAACTAACCTGGAGTCTGCTTTTTCTCTCTTCCCAGAGTTTCCTCTTGCCTTTGCAGCTTTTTTCTTAAAGGACTAGTGACATTAAGAGCGCAATCCTAACCTTGGAGTTAGGCCAGCACAGTTAGGCCAGCACAGTTTGGCTGACACAAGGGCCACCTAAAGTGCATTTGGACCACTCTCAGGGTCAGGGAGGATGGCGCATGTCTGTGCGCTGGCCTCTCTGACTCCGAGAGTGGTCCAAATGTGTTTTACGGTGGCCCTGGCCTAACAGTGCTGGCCTAACTCCGGGATAGGATTGTACCCTACGAGACTTAATACAGTACTGTATGTAGTCTAAACAAACGCAGAACGTTAAGTAGGTGTCACATATGCTCTTTTTCTGCTGTTAAAAAGCTGCTCTCCTAAACATGTTTTTCTTCTAGGGTCAGCAATAGGCCAAGCCCCCTGAGAATGTCATTTTTGTGCAGGGGTCATGGACTTCTATGCATGCCCTCATCTCCCTGTCCTGTGTAATCAATTGGATTACAGCAGCAACATTCCCTAGGGCTAGTAAGCTGTCCTTACGAGGCCCAATGTCAAATAATATGGAGACTCACACTTCTGATTGGCAACGAAGTTTGGGCCCTGGGCAAGGTCCCAGACACTCCTGAGGACCCACCCGACCGACACTTGAAGCCCTCAGAGCAGCGGTGGGATCTGGGAATGAGGAAGCGGAATGCTGGGCAGGACTTAAGTGTGATTGGCAGCCCGTTCGTTTCGTTCCGCGGCTGCCCTGGCCTCGGGGGGGGGGGGCTGCCCTGGATGGTGCGCCCCACTGCTGCTCGCCCAGGCACCTGGCGCACCCCCACCTGTCCCCCCCGGCAAGCAGGGCCCCCCCAGGCCAGGGCAGCCGCGGAACGGACGGGCAGCCAATCACGCGTAAGTCCCACCCAGCGTTCCGCTTCCTCATTCCCAGATCCCATCACTGCCCCAGAGCCATACCCTTAGGCTCAACAGATCTGTGCTATTGCAGAAGCAAAGGGCAGCAAAGAGATGACAACAAAACAACTCTCTCTCCCCCAAGTAAGATCAATCAATCAATCACTAGTATTTATATACCGCTTTTCAACACAAGTTCACAAAGCGGTTTACAGGCAAATAATAACATTAAAGTTAAATGGCTCCCTGTCCCAAAGGGCTCACAATCTAGAAGAAAGGAGAACACCACCAGCAACAGCCACAAGAAAGACACTGTGCTGGGGTGAAGAGGGACAATTGCTCTCCCCCTGCTAAATATAAGAGGACACCACTTGAAAAAGTGCCTCTTGCCCAGTTAGCAGGGGTGCTCTGTTGTCCTCCCTCTGGGGAGCAGGAAGATGTTTCTTTCCTCAGTCAACTGTGCTAAGGAAAGGAAGCACCCTCCTAGTGCCCTTTCTTGGTGGCTGAGAATGAGGGCGGGTGGATGCCTTCTTTTCTCAGCAGTGCTAGAGTGTCCATTGGCCCCCTTTCTTGCTTGCCAAGAAGGGTGCCTCCTTCTCCAAGAAAGGGGTGGGGTGGATAGGTACTTTATTCCTGCAGAGACATAGGGAGAGGGAAGTACTGTCCACCCTGCTCTCTTCTTTGGCTGCCAAGAAAGGGGTAGGGGAGACAGCTGCTTCTTTCTTCAGCACTCGATGTTGCTTTACCATCACTTCTCCACTCTGGTCTTAGTGGAAGGCAGGTAACCTGGTCTGGCTTTTACTCCTGCTAACTAGGTAAAGAGGCCCCTTTTCAAGTGGTGCTCCTCTTATATTTCGCAGGGATAGAATAACGGGCCCTCTTCACCCCAGCACAATATCTTTTCAAGTGGCTGTTTGCTGGCGTTCTGCATGTTTTAAGATTCTCAGCCCTTTTGGGACAGGGAGTTCTTTGATTTGGTCTGTAAATCCACCAGCAAACCCAGTTTTGTGAACTTTTTTTTGTTTTGTTAAAAAGCTATATAAATATTCTTAATAATAATCAATATACAATAGCAAACTTCCTTCCTTCCTTGAGTCTCAGCATAACCAGGGACAGCTCTCTAGTTTATTCTGGCAGGCCTCAGAAATCAAGAAGCATTTGGGGGGAGGGTGAAAGAATCAGACGCGTAACTAAAGATTTGCAGGGGGTTCCAAGGGCCACAGTAAAGCGTGTTTGGACCACTCTCAGAGTCAGGGAGGATGGTGCATGACTGTATGCTGCCTTCTCTGACTTGGAGAGTGGTCCAAACCTATTTTACAGTGTCCCTTGTGCCAGTCAAACTTTGCTGGCCTAACTGTGCCGGCCTAACACAGGTTAGGATTGCACTCTTACAGTGCAATCCTACCGTCTGCGCAGTGTCGACACAATGGGGTTGTGTCAACGCTGCACGCTTAGCGCTGACGCAGGGGTGCAGATCGGCAGCCCCGCATTGGCGCTAAGGCCACAGGACCGGCACTGCTGGTGGCTGGCGCTGGCCGGTGCAATGAAGGCGCCATGACAGCACACCTCAGGGATTGGTGGGAGGAGGGTGGAATGTGGGTGGGACATGAGTGGACCATGGATTCGGTCATAAGAACAAATCCTAGGCCTGTTCAGGAGGCCGTGCAGCCCCAATTTGGGCCATGCGGTCTCCTCGGATCTGCGCCCGCTCTTTAGCGGGCGCAGATCTGAGCAGCACATGGGGGGGCTGGAGCCTCCCCTACAGTAAGGGAGTACATGCTCCCTTGCCGTGGGGAGGCTCCAGCCACACACACCAGCGTTGGATTTGGCACTGGCTGGCCGGCCTTGCCATTCCAGCACTGGGTAGGATTGCGCCCTCAGTGTCACTACTCCTGACGTAGTGACACTACTTGGACACTACAATGTCACTACTTGGATGTGGTGGTCCAAGAAATATTCTGAAAAGGACTGGTGGGGTGGTGGGGAGAGTCTTGAGATGGGATTGTGAAATAGCCAAGCTTAGGGCAAAAGCACATGTTACTTGAAATGCTTATGCAAGTCTGTTTTTTTGTTTCTCCTTTGTTTTAAAATAGTACTGGGGAGACACAAATAATGCAGCAAAATGACAGTTGGGGAGTAGTAGGCAGGCTTTAAGACTTTGCCCCTCGTAGTTCTGATCCAGATTGCATGTCTCTCACCCTCCCCCGCCCCCAGGGAAAAGGAGAACGAAACTTCACCTGAAAGCCAACTTTTTTCAAAGTAAACAAATCTCCAAAACAAGAAACAAATGAAAAGAAGAAGAAAAAAATGCAGCACTGTGTGGCGGGGGTGGTGGTGATATTTTCTGAGCCAAGAACTGCTATCTTTCAGAACACAGAGAAAGCATCACCCCTCTTTGTTTTGCTGCCTGGATATGTGAATCTCGGCACATCCCTGATGCTTCCCACTGACAAAGACGAGGGAATAAGCAAGTGTGTTGCTGCTGCGCTCCGCTATTGTTCTTGGCCTGAGTCTCTCAAGCACATCTTTCCTTTGCCCTCCCTGCCTTGCACTTTATCATTTCCTGTAGGGAGGCCCATCTGTTTCTCTCTTTCTCCCATTTCTATTCTACTCCCAGGGTGGAGGGTGTCTCTGTAGGCTTCCCTAATGTAAATCATCATCCCTGGTGCCCTTGAACTTGGCTGGATATCAGTGAGTCACACCTCCTGCCATTGTCTGCCTTGCCCCTTGGTCCTCCTCAGGCTGGGAACTTCCTTTGGATTGAAGACCACAGTTTAAGAGTCTTTAGCATGTCTGGCTCTCATGTAGTCATTGAAGCAGAGCCGCTTCCTCCTCCTCCTCCTCCACCGCCTCCACCTCCTCCTTTGTCCTGCCAAATCATCTCTGCTGCTTGCTTTTTGAAGATCAATTAGCCTCATTTTTATGGGCCATTATCACTGCTGGCCCTCTATAAAGCAAAAGACATGAGAGATGTTTGGCCATAGTGACGGACCTGTCTGCAGATAGTCTTCTCATTCTGTCCTGTGCCAGATCCATGCTTGCCTTCCTGTACACCGCCCTCAAAACTGTAATCTGTGGCCAAAGACAGGTGATGATTTTTTTTTTTCCAAAATGTTGAACGGGGTTTGAAATGGGGACCCCATTCTTGGTATGTTCACTCATCCTGCTTTTGCCTCTGGTAATCTAGTGTTCCAAGTCGTCTTCTTCTTTTTTTAAAAGGTTTACTAGAGGTGACAGCAGAACAAGAGAAATATACTTGTTATACCATGGGAAGTGAAATCTCTGTTTCAGCTGTTTTCAAAACCAGAATGTGCTCAGAATGTGATCTTTCTCTCCTACTTGACAAGCCTGGCCCCATTTCAAATGGGGTCCAGCCCCTTTGAGATGAGCCTGACTTGAAAAGAGTTTGTACTCTGATTCTGCCAATGTATTTTTAAGGGCTGTGGTGTGGAGAAACTGAACAGGTGTATTTCCCCCAACACTACATATCTGTGCCAGGCAGGCCACACATCTGGAATGACAACCTGTTACCCTTCTGCTAAAGGTACAGAGCTTCTGTCAAGAAAAAAAGAAGGTTAGCAGCTTTTGGCTGGCAAGCATCTTTGAGAAATGTCACTAGTTACTTGTACTAAACAGAGGACAGAAACAAAGATAAAAAAGAAGGTTCCTAGAAAGGCTGGGACTGGGATTGTCTGCTCATCACTGGGGGGGGGGAGGAGGAATGGAAGAGTTTGATCAAGGTCAGCTCCCAAGACCACTTCACTCAGTCTTACTCTTATGGCAATGGATCATGGAAAGTAATATACAGTGTACTTTTTGTACCTAACATTCTTAGAATTAGACAACTGAAGAGAAAATATTTGCAACTGCAGCACCACTTATTTCCTATCTCAGTTGAGTTCCCAGCAAGAGCAAGCCAGCCCAACAATTCCGGCAGGAAGAAAGAACATGGTGGGAAGTGATGGGGGAGGAGAAAAGGAGTGGGGGAGCTATATGTAATTACAGTGCCCCTGGGCTCAATGGGTTGGTCAAAATGTGCTAGTGGGCCAGATGAGGCCTGTGGGTTGAAGTTCGAGGTTAGATGACTGTCCTCCCTCTTATTTGCCACCTCTTGAAACAAGAAATTCTGGCACTTGAGATGGGTCTGGACTGGGAGACAGATCCAAGAATAGGTTTGGGGGTGAAACCTAATGGCAGATACCTGAGGTTTTTGTGTAGGTTTGGAGGCAAAGCCTGGCTGTTTTGGTCTGATCTGGAGTGAAGCTCAGTACAAAAGCCATCTGTTCACCTGTTCACCTTTAAAAGGCTGGGGGTACAATCCTAACCTGGAGTTAGGCTGGTACAGTTAGGCCAGCAAAGTTTGGCTGGCACCAGGGCCACTGTAAAATATGTTTGGACCACTCTTGGAGTCAGGGAGGATGGTGCACGTCTGTGTGCTGACCTCTCTGACTCCAAGAGTGGTCCAAACATAGACTGTCCCTTGTGCCAGCCAAACTTTGCTGGCCTAACTGTGCTGGCCTAACTCCAGGTTAGGATTGCACCCTGAGAGGAGGAAAAAATGGTCTTTCTCCTCAGCTTTCTGGTAAATGGCTTAAATAAACTCTCCTTCAGTAAAAACCAGGAGTTTTTGTTGTTGTTCTTGTTGGCTGGCAACTCTAGTTAGTCCTGCTTCTGTTGTAATAGTTCAGTATAGGAAACTCCAAAGACTCTAACCACCTACAGTACATACAGTGGCTCCCAAACTGTGCACTGAGGTGCCATGCCAAACTCACAGGGGTGCCACATGATGACCCCAATGACCTATTCTTATTGGTTCTTCTGGGTGCTGCCATTTTGAATTGCATGAGATTGTGCATGATTCAAGATGGCAGCACCCAGGAGGGCCAATAAATGGCTTTGCCATATCAGGGCTTTATAACCACAGGACTTTGTGACCGCAGTAAGTTTGGAAACTGCTGCCTAAATAAATAGGATAAAATTTAACCAAGATCTAATCATATGAAGCTTCCTTATACAAGTCAAGCCACTGAATCCACCTAGTCCAGTATTGTCAATATTGACTGGCAGCAGCTCACAAGGATTTCTGGCTGGGATCCTTTTATCTCTGGCTGGGAGTTTTTATCTCCTTGCACCAGTGATATCATACAGGCACTATCCAATATATGTCCAGAATACATGTGCAGTCACTTTCCACATCCATCATAATCAATGTGCTGGCTAGGGTGCTGGGGGAAGAAACATATTCTCAGTAATAAAATTTGCCATTTGAACAATACAAATCCCTGCAATTGTCATCCTATGAAAAACATCTGAAACATCTGAAACAAATGAATGAAAATGGGGCATCTACTTTGCTTCCCCGGAAGGACCTAAGGAGTTCAGCTGCAGGTCAGTCAAGGTTAGCAAAAGAGAACAACATACTTAGATGAACAGTTCAGCCTTTATGGATAAATGCATATTTGAAAATACGTGAAGTTGTTTAAGTGACAACAAGGGTAAAGGGAGGAGGACTTGGGTTTAAGGAATGTGACAAAGGGACAGAGTACAGAGAAAACCTCTGTGATAAGTAGCTTGTCATCTGTCTTGTTTTCCCCCAAATGTTGATTGGGCATTTTATTCTGGGCTTTGATCCTGAAAGACTGACATGACAAGTCTCACCTTTATAGGAGAGGCGGAGGCGGGGGGTTTCCTGCTTCCAGGAAGTGCAGCTCCCTACAGTCATCAGAACAAGCCAAGCCACCACAGAGATGGTGGTGGTAATGCAGCAGCATCTGAAGAACATCAAGCTGGTCATCCCCTCTCTGCAGCCAGCAGTTCCTGTCTTCACCAGGAAGTCTTATTCATAGATGCATTTTCTTCTCAGAGATGTTCACCTGCCACCAAAAAGACATGTGGAGTAGAACCTTTACTAGCCATACTCAGTATTTGCTAGGACTAGTGAAAGGGACCTATGTCTAGTTTCTATTCATTGAATTTTCTGGCTGGATCAGGCTATTTCCAAGTTAGAATTATTATTTAGAATTATGGTGACGGCTTTGGCCATTCAGAGTTAAACTACTACACCAGTTTTTTTTTAGTGTGGACAAACAGAGGATTGTTCTTTCTGCTGGATATTAAGTCTATATAGTTCTTGCAGGACGTAGGTTCCTGCAACTTGTCATCCTTCTTCAGCTCAGGTTCACTCTTGATAGGTTGCTCACCTAGCAATACAGAACTTCCTGCCATCACTGAGCAAGTAAGGTAGACAATAAGGGACAGAGTCGATAGAAGGATGTTCTTTTCCTTCTCTCAAAACACCAGAACCAGGGGGCATCTGCTAGGGTTGGGAGAGTTAAAACAGATAAAAGGAAGTACTTTTTAACCCAGCGGGTAGTTAATTTGTGGAACTCTTTGCCACAGGAGGTGATGGCAGCTGGCCTTTAAGATGGGATTGGACGGATTTCTGGAAGAAAAGTCCATCGTGGGCTATAGGCAATGATGGGTTGTAACCTCTTTACATGAGTAGTAGGCTACTTCAGAGTACCGGGTGCAAGGGAGTGGCAACAGGATCCAAGCATCTTGTTGTCTCATGCCTCCCTGGGGCACCTGGTGGGGCTGCTGTGAGATACAGGAAGCTGGACTAGATGGGCGTTTGGCCTGATCCAGCAGGGCTCTTCTTATGTTCTTATGTTCTTATGACAACTTAGAGTGGAGAAATGTCAGAGTCTACTGTAGGTGGAAGGAAATGGTTGAGGAAAAGGGCACCTCTTCACATTTTAATCTGTCCAGTGGTGAAGTAGGTTTCAAATAGGGATGGGAACTTGAGGCTTTCCATTCCACCAGGAGCGTTTCTGAAGGTCCCGACTACAGGCCCCAGGGGTCTGTGTGGTCAGCCACATCTTGGGTCTGCTGGCCCAGCATCAGTGGTGGGATTGAGGGGGAACGCGGGGGGACGGAATTCCACTTGTTGGAACGTTGGCTGGCTCCGCCTACTCGCTGACGTCGGCTGGCTTCTGGCTATTTTTTTCTCCGTGTTTTTTTTATGTTGTTTTTCTTCGGTTGTGCGCACGCTCTGCCCCCAGTTCTGCAACATTTGAACTGGAGGCGGGGGGAGACCGGCATCGGCGGTGGCCCGGCGGCGGTGGCGGGAGACGGCAGCAGGTAGGCCTGGGCTCCCTCCGCGGCATGGCCTGCCTTTTCCCCGTTCCCCCTCATTCTCCCCGTCCCCCTCCCTCCCACAGCAGTAAAAACAACCCAGCCGGCTGGCTCCGCGGCGTGGCCTGCCTTCTCCCCATTCCCCCTCATTCTCCCGTCCCCCCTCCCTCCTGCAGCAGTACGAAAGAAGAATGTTGTGGGATGGTTGGTCTAGTTTTTTGGGCTTGCTAGCCCACCTAAAAATGCACAGATGCCTGCTGAAACTGTTGTGGAGTGGTTGGTCTAGTTTTGTGGGTGCCAATTTACGGTTCATGTCATTTTATTGTGTTACAATGACAGCACTTCCTGCTTGATGATGTCACTTCCTGCCACAACATCACTTCCGCTATGACCTCACTTTCTCCCACAACATCACTTCCAGCTATGACCTCACTTCCTGCCACAACTTCACTTCCGGCTATGACGTCACTTCTGGTGGGCGGGTCCTGACGCTAGTGCCAATCAAAAGTGAGTTCCCCTTGCTAAATCATTTAGATCCCACTACTGCCCAGCGTGCCTCCAGGGTGTAGTTCCACACAGAAGCGGCTGGCGACAAGGACCCTGGACACTGCAGTCAGGGTCTTTGGAAGCGTCCCTGGCAGAACAGTAAGAACCGTTCACGCCAGGAAAGGACCGGGTGGACCCTGGATCCAGCCCACAGGTCGGAGTTTGGCAACCCCTGCCTTAAAGTCATTGAATTCTATGTCATCTCCAAGTTAAGTGTTCACAAGATTGCAGCCATGCAGTTCTAAAAAACAAGATGGTGATCAGAGGAAGAAAGGAATGAAATTCATTTTGACATTTTTTTTCTCCCTATTGAGCTGATGTTGTATTACTCTGAGTAAACGTAGATTCTGGCTCTTGGTCTGTGCCAGAAAAAAAGCTCCAACATAAACAAGGAGACCCATAAAAAGGGGAAGAGGAAGCAGGAAGCTCAGGTACAAACATGGCATTTCCAAGCCTTGTGTGCTGTTGAAGGATGTCATGATTGGTTGGCGTATCATTTGATATAAACATATACAAGTATATGTGAACATGAATCATGAGGATACAGGAAGTTGCACAATGACTGTGTCAATAATTTCTCTTTGTTCTTTTGTAATGATATTCTCCCAAGGGAGGGAAAAAACCAACCCAGTGTTCTTATCAAATTGGGGGCACAATCCAAAGCTCTGCATTGGGCCAATGCTAGCTGCTAGCATTGGCCCAACGGCAACAGCGCTGGCAGGAGAGAGCCAACCAGCACCCTCATGCCAGAGCTGCTGCTGCTGTTGGGCTGATGCTAGCAGTAATGTGCGGCCTAAGCCTGTGCTGCGTGCTCCTGTGCCAGCCGGGTTTGGCTGGTGCAAGAATGGTTCTGGGTGGGGGTGGGTGGGAGGGAGGGTGTTTCTGGGTGGGGGTGGGTGGGCGGCCCAGGAGGCATGCTGGCCTGGGGAGGGGGGTGGCATTGGGATGCATTTGTTAGACCGCATCCAAGCTTCTGTCCCTAGGCCGCACGGCCCCAATTCGGCCCATGCGGCGTCCTCAGCTCTGTGCCTGCTAAACAGCAGGCGCAGATCCAAGGAGTCCATTGGGGCGGCTGGCACCTACCCAGGCGTAAGGTGCGCATGTGCCCTTGCCCCAGGGAGGCTCCTGCCTGCTCCCGAGCTGTGCTGGATACTGCCGGCCTGCCTGTCCCAACACAGTTTAGGATTGCGCCCTGAGAAAAAGTTTCAGTGCTCAAAATTATTTCCGCCAAGTGGAAATGAATACTCAAGTTAATTTTGGGGTCACTTACCCAGACTAAAATTAATTTTAGAAAACAGTACAAGACTGGCTTGCTTTCTCCAGCTAACCTATAGACTGTGTTCCTGAACAGAGTCCCTTGAGTGAGACAGTTCCAGCCCAGGCCATAAACTACTGCCTAAACAGTTGAGCAGGGGGTGAACAGGAGAAATGGCTTATCAAGCAGAATGTATGCATAACATAGTGGGAGAGCAAGTATCTAATGGATGGAAACAGATATGTCTGTGTAGATGAGGGACCTAAGCATAAACTAAACATACAGAGCCGTTTAAACAACCTGCTGTCCAGACTATGGTTTGCAGACTCAGAGGGTCTCAGTTGCAGACTCAGAGTTTTAGCTTGCAGTCCAACATCACTGACACAGGCACAGGTGTCAGTGATGTTGGTCTGCAAGCTAAAACTGGCTGCTACTGGGGGTGGCCTTAGGGTGGCCTTAGGGTTAGCCTCCTTGTTGCCCTTCCTTTCTCTTTTGCTCAAAGCTGTGGTCTATAATTGTTAAATTATACTTGTTAGCAGAACTGAAGAATTAAAGCAGTCCTATATACTGCAAATTGACTTTTGTTCAGAACTTTATTGGGACATAGAAAGAACTGCAGCGCTTGTTATGCACAGATGGAAAACAAGTCAGGCAAAGAACTCAGAGAGAAGTATAAAGGTAGGTGAGAGCAACACTTACACTAGGGATCAACTGCCCTTGTTGATGGAAGTCAATACATACACACTTGCTGAACACACACACACAAACACACACAAACACACACACACACACCAAACTCAGGGTGCCATCCTAGGTGCCCCGTAGCGTTGCCCTGCTAACTGGGCAAGAGGCACTTTTTCAAGTGGTGTTTCTCTTATATTTAGCAGGGGGAGAGTAATTGTCCCTGTTCACCCCTGCACAGTGTCTTTTCTAGTGGCTGTTGCGGGTGGTGTTCTATATTTTTTAGATTGTGAGCCCTTTGGGGACAGGGAGCCATTTAACTTTATTATTTGCCTGTAAACCGCTTTGTGAACCTTGTGTTGAAAAGCGGTATATAAATACTTTTGATTGATTGATTGATGCTATGTGGTAGCGTCGACACGATGTGCAGAGAGCTGACGTAGGGGCACCAAGCGGCACCCCTGTGTCGGTGCTCTCGCTCCAGGACTGGCGCTGCAGGCAGCACTGGCCTCGGAGTGCCCATGCTCCTCTCGCTCTGTGCCAGCCAAACCTGGCTGGCGCAGAGGCATGACAAGCTGGGCCAAGGGAGGGAGTGGGCTGGGAAAGGACGCAGGTGTGCCAGCCCGGGAGGGAGACGGGCCTTGGACTCAGCCATAAGGCCGAAACCAAGGCCGCATCCTGAGGCCGCGTGGCCCCGATTCGGGCCACGTGATCTCCTCCGATCTGCACCTGATTCAGGCCATGTGATCTCCTCAGATCAGCAGATGCAGATCCAAGGAGTCCATAGGGGAGGCTGGCGCCTCCCCTATGGCAAGGGCACGAACATGCCCTTGCGCCGGGGAGGCTCCAGCCTCCCCAAAGCAGCACTGGATATGGCGCTGGCCAGCTGACCTCGCCATTCCAAGGCTGCTTATATTAGGATTGTGCTGACAGTGGCTCAGTCCACTTGCTATCATTCTAGCATATTTCAAAAATTTGAGACTGATGCTTTTGGGTTTACTTTGTAACATGCCATGGAGGAGTTGGGATTGTTGAATGACATAAAGGCTATATTATGGTCAATGCCAGTGGTTCTCAAACATTTTAGCACTGGGACCCACTTTTTAGAATGACAATCTATCTGGGACCCACCGGAAATGATGACATGAACAGAAGTGGCATAATTGTGACACCAGAGCCTGCTGCTTTCCTGAGAATGCAGAAGCAAGTTGGTTTATTTCTCAGAGCGCAATCCTAACTGGAGTTAGGCAGGCATAAACTAACCCAGCAAAGTTTGGTCAGCATAAGGGCCACCATAAAGCATGTTTGGATTACTCTTGGAGTCGGGGAGGTTGGCTCACATCTGTATGCTGGCCTTTCTGACTCCGAGAGTAGTCCAAACATACTTTAGGGTGTTGCTGACCTAACTCAATTCAGTATTGCGCCCTCAGTCGTTTTCCAATAGCAAAATTGTATGCAGTGTGGAAAGGGCAGTCACAGAGGCCTCCTCAAGGTAAGGGAACATTTGTTCCCTTACCTCAGGGCTGCATTGTGGCTACATCAGTGGGAAAGGTAATTAGGATGTGGCTGTAAGTATATCTTCTGTAATAAAAAGGAAAGTCACTCTCCCTGTTAGCCAAAAGCTTTTTCTTTTGTCCTGATCCAACTGGCATTTTTCAGATGAAGTAATACTTAGGTTAGATTTCAGTCTGCAATTCTTTCTAGACCAGCCCACCAATGAACTAATAATCTTCACTTTACTCCTGCATGTTTGATCACAGCTGTAGCCAAGTTCAGCCATAATACAAACTTCAAGACTTGTCATCCAGAGCCAATTTAGTTGAACTGGACTGTTTGGCTCAATTGCGATAGAATGACTGTGGTTTAGTGATGACTCTTAGGTTTCATGAACAGCCAGAATTAGATTGTAATTTACCAACTAGCAAGATAGAGTTCTCTTTGGCCCCAGCAGATTCTGGCATGCATCTTGCACATCTCTTTGGTTCTTGTTTCTTAAATGCCTTTTGTAATACTGTAACAATTTGGAAGCTGGCAACATGATGAGCTAAAGCTTGAAATTCAAGAATGAAGTCAGTGACTCCAGGATGCCGCTCCGGAAGCAGCCCGAGCAGATAACAATGAGCACCATGTACTATATATACAAACTGTAAAATGTATACTTGATTGGCTTCGTGGAAAAGAAAAAGAACCCTTACATGAGGAAAAAGAGCCCTGAGAGAATTCTGATATTTTATCTATTAGTTGAAAATGCATCCACTGAATTGCACACAGCCATGAAGTGATCTTGAATAGCATTTAAACCACAGACTACTGAATATTTATTTGAGTTGTCGGATCTAGGACTTTTATCTGGCCTTGAGCCAAGGCCAGTGCCAGGACATTTTGGCCAAGGGGGCATACAGGGTTTCTGTGTTTTGTGATACAAGTGGCCCACATCTTATGTGAGGGTTATGTTCTGAGTTTGGCACATAAAGCCAAAATAGTGCACAGCTGAAATCCAAAAATACTGCCGGCACAGTCTCTCTAAGAACTAAAAGTAAGACAGACATATGGCAACCGAGGGACCAGCAGCTTCATTCTCTCATTTCAGGCTAACTCTGGGGGCATAAGCAGAGTAACTGCCCAATCCAGACTGCGGGCTGGCTTAATCCCCCTATGCTGGCTCAGGCGTGACGCAAACATGCCGTAACGCATGTCTGCATCGACTTGTGAGCCTACCGCACCAGCAGAATGATGTGTGCCAGCCTGCCAATGCCAGCTCAGAGCTCCGAGGAGGAGCGCAGGTGAGTGTGGCACAGGGGGTGGAAGAGGGGGCTGGGAGGGCATTCCGGGGGTGGAAAGGGAGCATTTTTGGGCAGGGAGGAAGTGGAACTAGAGATGGATTGGGCCCGAGAGGGGAGTGGGATCAGTAGTGGCAGTGCAAGCTGAATCCTAACCCCATTCCCAGGCACTGCAGCCTTACATTAGCTGTTCAGATTTGTGCCAGCTAAACAGCTGGCGCAGATCCGGGTAGCCCCATAGGGCAGGCTGGGGTTCGACATGGGGTAAGGTGAAAAATATCTCCTTACCTGTGATAACCTCCAGCCTGCACCTAACCTGTGTTGGACACAGCGCAGCACTTTCGCTCTGTGGCTCAGGATAGGACTGCACCCTAAGTCGAACGGTGGGCAGAATTGCTCTCACTATTTAAAATGTTGGTTTGATCTGTCTTTGGGGTAGGGAGTGTGCCCATATTTGATTCTGTGGAAGTCAATCATGCACAAGATGTGAGCTGACAGTACTTTTCAAAGGGACTATCTGGATGTTTCAGAAATGAAATAGGTTAAAAGGATTCAGAGACTGGTCAATCCAAGAGAAACCACTCGTGTCAATCGTTTTCAAACAACAGTATTTTACTCTCATATGTTCAGCAGCAAAAGTACTATGTTTCTGTATAGTTTACACTGGTTTTTTTTAATGGGGGTTAACCGATGGCTGCTCCGCTTTGCTTTGCTCCTATATTGAGAAGAAAGTAGCAGCTATCCCACATTCCTTTGCACTGAGGGAGCATGAATGGAAGATGCTACTTTTGTCAAAGGGTGTTCTACCAGTTTCTCCCAAGATCATCTTCTCTCTTTTGTTCCTCTCTATTCCTGAGTGCCTGCACTGTCTCTTTTTAATTATATTAATAAAATCCAATTAATTCCAACTAACTAAACTTTTATCTTACCATACTGTTTCGGAGAGCCAAGATTGCTCTCCCTGGGGACGCTTGAAACTACTGCTGAATCTTCCATTAACAATCAAATATGAAACTACTGCTGGTTACGTATAAACCCTGAAATAGGACAGTACATCAAATTCCTAGCAAATATAACTAATGGGGATGGAGAAGGATAATAGACAAAAAAAAAATGTAAAAAAAAAAACCCTCCCAGAAACAGAACACTGTAAATGTTCTGCTTGAATGACAGCTGTCTCACACTTGTTCACTATCTAGGGACATCTTAGGGACATTCTTCAGGAAGAATTTATGCTTTTCAGTCACCCAACAACAGTTGTGTTAGGCTATGCCTGCATAAAGATATATTTCATTTTCCTGGATGTGTTGCTGCTGGAGCTTCCTCTTGCTTGTAGAGGCGGCTCTCTTGCAAGCTAAGTATAGTTCTGGCATGCCCCAGTACCTGCTGAGGTTCCATTCTGGACCTCACCGTGGATATCTGAAACTGAATACTGGGGGAAAATGTTTTTAAAGATAGGAGAGCATCAGTGGTTTTGCTGCAACAAGGTAAAAGAAAAGATTTGTCTAATAGTCCCCTATCTTTTTAATAGGCATCCCAATATCCATGGATAACTGATACTGTGGATACACAGTAGGTGGATACTGGGCCACTCCTGTATATCCCTGGCTAGCAGTGGCATATCTAAGGTATGGCAGGTTGGGCATGTGCCCTGGGTGGCACTGAGCTGCAGCTTCCCACTGACTCCCAACTTCCGCTGAGCTGCTGCAAACCTCCAAGCACAGCACTGTGCTCAGGGGCCTGCAGCGGTGTGTCAGAAGCCGAAAGTTGAACAGAAAGCTGCTGGAGAAGGAATGGGGGGGGCAGCAGCCACATTGTGAAGCTGCCACCGTCCTCCTCCCAACCCAGAAGTGATGCCACAGCATCATGTACTCTCATGACCCTGCACAGGATATAACTGTCCCAGGCATCGCTGCCCCTGACTGTGCTACTGCCGGCTTGCTCCTTTCAATTTTCCCTTAGAATAGGAGGGTATAGTTTAAGGGGATGTGATTCAGCTTCTGGGATGTAGCCGACTACACTAGGTACTAATTTAATAGAGATTAGGGGAATGTCACTCCCTGGGAAAGGTGATTTTCTCAGAAGATGGGACAATGGGTGCCAATCACAGGGCGGGGGGGATTAAGGCAGTATCGGCCATCAGGCACTGAAAAGCATCAGCTTGCCTGTAATTATTTTTCTGAGCCTATATGCTACAGGTCTAGTCTAAGATTGAACTGCTAACTAAGTTTATAAACTGACTTTTCTCTAGTTAAGCCTGTACGGTGACCCTTCTCAGTGTATATCTAATATCTGCTTTCCCTTATGCAAGTGTGGAAATAGCCTGGGTTTCTGGCTGGTTTAGACGGCAGTCAATCAAGCCTTCACTACTGGAGCACAGCTGAAAAGCAATACTGTATGTTCCTTGGGGCTGGGCACTGTAAATGTTCTGAGGTTTAGCAAAGTACAACCTGTGCTGCAGAAATTATGTAGGTTTACATAGAACCGCATCTATATCCCTTGGTCATGTGTGCATGTAAGCATTTATCCACTTGATTGCATTGCTATATGCGCATCACCCACACACTTGATTGGCCTTTGCAGTGGGATCAAAGTCACAAACATCAGGGGCACTGTAGTGTCATAGGGTTTCCTGTCTTTGAGCTGTACTTCCATGCTCAAAGAGAAGAAGCACCCATCATAGCATCGAAGGAGTTTTTGCTGCTCTGGAAGATGACACAATAGGGACATCTGACAACCCTGATACTGTGTCAATTCCCCACCCCACATATCGTGAAAAGAGAGGGTTACAGCAGCTGCTGAATCAAGAAACAGCAGCTGTCACTTTTCTCTAAAGGAGATGGCAGAAATGAAAAGAAACAAATCCCTCTCTTTCTCTAGGCCCCCTTCGTCTACTCATCTGTTGCTTCCAAAGCTGATTTCTTAGAGGCCCTTTCCTAGTATGCCAGGCTGGGTGTATGGATAGCATTCAGAGGACACTCCTGTACTGTCTCACCCATGGTAGGAATTGTGGGGTAAAGGCAAAAGTGCAGATACACGTGACAGTCATTCTGGGTAGCTGACTTGTGGTGGGTGGGCTGACCAGCAGGCATGCCAGCCCGGGGATGGGGATGGGATGCTAGCCACACTCTTTCCTCAGTTCTGCGCCCGCGATTTCGTGGTCACAGATCCGAGGGACCCATAGGGGAGGCTGGAGCCTCCCCTGGTGCAAGGGCATGAATGTTCCCCTGAGCTGGGGAGGCTCCTGATGCCTCCTGAGCTGCATTAGATGCAGTGCAGGCCTGCCTGCTCCCACACAGCTTAGGATTGTGTTGAATATCTGTTAGTAGTCTATGCAACTATGCAATTGGTAATGGAAAAGAAACTCTGCCCATTCACCCCCAAAGTTGGCAAGTATGAATGTTATCCATGGATAATAGTGGATAGAAAATAATTCCCCAGTAGTAGAGCATCTGATAGAGGCCCATAGAAGCCTTATTAGAGGGGTTTGATGCTGTCAACAGTAGAGACCGAAGACAACCGAGGTCAGCTCAGTACTAGAGACAGGGCGAGTTTCACTTCCCGATCAGTTCAAAGATGCATTTTAAATGAACAAGTCCTTTGGCGGGTTGCCTTGGCTAATAAATTGTTTGGAAAGTTGCCTGGAGAGTCAGTGGTTCTATATACCATTCATCTTAACTGATCCAGTTCAGAATGGCATTGAGAAGCTCAATTTTGTTAATACATGCAGAGTGCACTGATAACCCCAAAGGGAAGGACAGAAGGCAAATGCATGTGTCTGGAGACTGAGAAAAGCATCGCAATCCTTGAAAGGCATGCATTCTTCAGTGCCCTTTACATAGGGATTCCTTTGTATGGGATGAAACTGAGACCCTTCACCTGTCTAACATATGGTTTGACATTTAGCACAACAATTCAAATTCCTGACAACATGTGATCTGTCCCACCAGGATGAGAATGCTTTTTGTCATTTACTTTGCCAGATTTTAAGTCAGAGCCGGAGGACCATATATAAAGCTGAACCAAAGAGGGTCTCATCTCTGCTTGGATTTCAGGTGTGCATTTCCAGCCATCTTATACTGTCTATCACCAATCTAATTTATTCTGGAGGCCACTGTTGTTGTTGTTGTTGTTAATATTAAGGTGAATGTGGCATGACAGAACCCGTATTTCCCATGGTGTACATACAAATTTCTTTTGCCCCATTGCCATCTCTGGTCCAACAGGGCTTACAGATTGTCAAAGTTCTGCAAAGGCTTGCAAAACCTTGCCCAGAGAGAGAAAGCAGAAGGAGCAAATGGAGACCATGGTAGGATAGGCATGAACGTGAGATATAGTGAGGTTTTGACTATCATACTACCTTTAAAATTCTGGAAACCCTATCTCCATCAACATTCTTGGGAACTATGACATCCATGAAAGAGAATAGTACATGGAAATGTATGCAGTTCCTTTTTCTGTTATTTTATAACATTTTCAACTCCCAAGTACCTTAATATTGCAGAAAAACAAGGGGGGTAGGAAACAATTATACAAATTCAGTATATTCTATCAACTCTCTATACCTATAAAGTTCTATTCAAAAATTGATATTATTTGTACCAGCAGGCAGCTACCTCTTACCACTTTTTTAGGTTAAAAAAAATTACAAAAACGTCAACCTTATATAAGATTGAAGACATATAATAGGTATCAATTTGTAGTAGAAGATATTATTACACATGATTCAAAATCCAAAACTTCTTGCTGCGTATACTCATATGGGCATGTATTATTAAAAACACTTGTTTACGGTTATTTCTTGTTTTTATTTGTTGTCAGGAATGGAATCTGAGGTCAACTATGTAGGGTACTGGCCAAGGGCCCACACCCATCAGGGAACCCACCTGGCTGGACAAACCCCTGAATTATTAGTACCAGTGGAAGCACCCAGTGTGCCATCAGAGTGCGTAGAGGGTACTATGTGGGGGCTTTATCCCAGGATCTTTAGAAACCTGGCACTAGCACTGTTTGTTACAAGCCATGTTGAACAGTTTGCCCAATGATATAAAGCCAGGGTACAAATACCTAAGACTTAAATCCTTTCCTATCTGGAGACCAAGAACTGTTCATTGCCAATATTGCAAAATAAATCTAATAGGTTCCAAATGTCATAAACAATATTGTTGTGGCTGTTATTTTTTTTTTAAGTATGCGATTTCTCTACCTACAGTAGTTGTCAGCAGTTTATGTTGGAAAGCCATAGAGTCTCCATGCATAATGTTAGTTCTAGATGCTAGAGGCTAAGATCCAAAACGCTGAAGATCAAAAAGCACTGAAAGGTATATATTTGAATTAAGGCTGGGATAATATAAAGGTTGCAGGTTAGGACTGATAGGCATTGTGTGTGGTCAGGTACACAGTGCTTTGTTGTACTCTTTCAAGTATTATCCACTGATCACTGTCATGTGCATTTAATTCATTGAAAAGGCAGGCTATAGAGAGCAAAGGGTTTGAATATAGAGCCTTTTCACCTCTAGGTCATCAGCTCAAATCTGGATCAAGTCAATACATGCCAAGAGTAATTGTGGCTGCTGGCTGTACCATGGATTCTGCAAAATCAGTGGGTGGTCTTCAAAACATTCCTAGGGGACACACGTCACCATCACGGTCTCCCAATACCGCAACCAACTGGTCTTAGCAAGGGTGCTGGTATCTTTAGCTCATGTCTGCTCTAGAGGGGTCTGTCCAGGGCAGGAAGACCAAATAATACCAGGGACTCCAGGAGCATGTGGAGGAAGACAGAAAAAAGCCTTGCCCTGTAGCACCTGTTTTAGGAATTCTGCAGCTGACTTTGCTGGCACTGAACGAAGAGGGTCAAGGTCCCAAAACAATTACCAAAATTCAATGCTCCTCGACATGTTGTTTTTCTGTTGGTTTTAATTGTCATTCTAAACCACCTTGAATGCCTCTGCTAGAAGGGGAAAGGTGAGGTGCCTCAATTTTAAATAAATAAAATTATGATTTAGGGCACAATCCTAACCAACTTTCCAGCACCAGGGTAAGGGCAATTC
>JAJKFI010000005.1:2514645-2532745 GCA_029204185.1 Lerista edwardsae | reverse complement strand
CAATGCTGGAAAGTTGGTTAGGATTGTGCCCTTAATAACAGTGGTTCAGGAGGATCTCTCTCATTTAGAGGGCTTAGTAGCCTAGCAAAGGAAGACAAAATAAAACAGAATGCAAAGACTGGTGTTCTTGGTGTCAAATGGAGCAGTCTGTGACCAGCAGGATAACCCAAGTGAAAAATTCTTTCTGCAAATATAGAATCTGCAAAATCACTTAGAGCTTTTGGTGGAATTTGTGCACATTGGATTGGTGAAACCATAGGGATTCCCAACCCTGAATACAGAAAGTCTGAGCCTTCGCATTAAACCTACTGAATCCTAAGAAAGGCATTAATGGAGACAGCAATCAAAATAGGCTTAGTCAGGAAGAAATGACAAATTGATGGGAGAGCAATATTGATCTCAGTGCTTTCTTTTATTAGAATGCTTTGGGAAAAGGATAGTTGAAGCACAGACTCTTCGTGGGGGGCTGGTGTGGGGGGCATGCTTGATTTATTTGGTACACTTGTATCTCACTTCAAAGAGCTAAAAGTTACCACACATTAACTGTAGCTTCCGTGAGCTTTTGTGAGGTTTTTGTGGAGCGAGAGAGTGACTTGCCCACTGCCATCCAGTGAGATACACAGCTGAAGGCTGATTCACATCTGCCTTGCATGTATCAGTTTCTGCAATGCTCAGCTGGGAGACCAGAGTGCCAAACACTCAAGGACACATGATGGAGAGCTACAATTATTTCACAGTTTCTTAGCGCATGTCCTTGACTGTTTTGGAGATGTACTTCTCTTTCACTTGTTACAATGTTTAGAAATACAACCAGTGACAAACATTCTGCTCAAAGGAAGAATGTTTTTAGCAGGAATTTGAATTTTGGGGTTTCACATCTAAAACTTCATTCAAGCCTTTGCACCACATTGGTTCCCCCAAGGTAGGGTTACCAGATACAAACTGGGACAGAGTAGTGCCTATACCTTTAACCAAGAAGAGGGAATTTGGGCATGTGCAGCTTATCATGGAAGGGTTTCAAAAGCTGCACCTGCCAAAGTTCCCTCTGTACAATGGTAAAAAGTATAGGCATTCTGTCCCAGTTTGTATCTGGCAACCCTACCCCAGGGTCCATAGCTCTAGAAAGGTTCTGCACATGCTTTGAATCTTCCTATCCTTCCTGTACTGAACACTGCATGCAACAAGGGAAGGAGTAACAGTGCAGGTTTGGGAGTCATTCCTGCCTTCTCTTAGGATTTAGGAGGACTTCTCTTAGGAGGGATGTTCTTTTCCCTCTCTCAAAACACCAGAACCAGGGGGCATCCGCTAAAACTGAGGGTTGGGAGAGTTAAAACAGATAAAAGGAAGTACTTTTTTACCCAGCGGGTAGTTAATCTGTGGAACTCCTTGCCACAGGAGGTGGTGATGGCATCTGGTCTTGATGCCTTCAAGAGGGGATTGGACAGATTTCTGGAGGAAAGGTCCATCATGGGCTATAGGCAATGATGGATTGTGCAACCTCCTTACAAAGGTGGTGGGCTACTGGTACCGGGTGCAAGGGAGTGGCAACAGGATGCAAGCATCTTGTAGTCTCATGCCTTCCTGGGGCACCTGGTGGGCCGCTGTGAGATACAGGAAGCTGGACTAGATGGGCCTTTGGCCTGATCCAGCAGGGCTCTTCTTATGTTCTTATGTTCTTATGATTTGCAATTAACTCATCAACTACTAACTTCAGTAGGCATGTTTCCTGTCCTGGAAAATCAAAAGTGGGATGAAGAACCTGGCAGAAATTTGGTGGTCATAGCAGAAAGGGGGTGGCTTATAACTGAAGGTTAGAATAAACAGTCCATTAGGATTGCCTTTCTTGGGACCCAATTTGACTACAGTATTGCTAAGGCAAAAGCTTATAAAATAGCCCTGTACACCAGGGATGTGTGGCGAGGGTGTAGCAGGTAAGGCAGAACTGCCCTACGTATTTGTTTGAAACATTCCTTTACTGCTGCTGCAGTGGCTGTGATCCTGCAAACACAATCCAACACTTCAGCTGCTCAAAGCCCCTGGGCTGTAAGTGTTTGCAGGATCACAGCAGTGGCAGCACTTTTCAAAGAACTCTGGTAAGGCAGTTCTGCCTCACCTGCCACACTCTCACCACATGTCACTGCTATGCACCCTTCACATGTGCCTATTTTAGAGGTACAGTGCCTAATTATGTCTCTTACTAAACACTACAGCAGCAGTCTCCAAACTTTGGCCCACAGGCCAGATCCAGTGCCTGCTGCCTTCCTCCACTGGGTGACCTGCATTTACTGTTCCACCAGGGAGCAAAGTTACAGCTGCAACTACAGTTCCCAGGTGTAGCCACAGCCAGCTGCTTCCGGGTTCTGTTGCCCCAGCAGGCTGAGTGCCTGGCATTCTGGGCATGCACGGCTGGCTGGGGTGATACTTGTTGGCTGGGGGGACCGTAGTTGCAGCTGTAACTTCACTCCCTGGAGGAATGGTAAGAGCAGGTCGTGCCAGGGAGACTTTTGGCTGTAGTAGTGGTCTCCAGTTTGGTACACTACAGTATACCAAGTTATAATCCTTTTTGAATATGAGAAGCAGTTTTCTTGTGTCAAGGCTAGATCTAGTAACTTTGCTAAACGATAACTGAGTTTTGAGATTCTGATGACTACTTGAATAACTATGGCACAATGAAAAAAATGCCAGTTTGTGAGATTTAAGAGCCTGATCTACATATTTACACAGAAGTATGTATACAAAGGACAGCAGCCCAACTGTTTAAAAAGCATAAACTAATTGAACATTCTAAAATTCCACAATGGAGCATGCTATCTTCCATAGTTCCAAGCTTGTTGACCTTGCTTGTTTTTTCCCCAATGAGAAGTTACTGTTATGAACAATAAACATCTGAACCTATTGTACTTCAACCTGATAAATGAGGGGATTATGTATTGTATACAAATTCAACACTCAGAATAGGCTGTCTTGTACATTATTGTATGTATTCAACAATTCCATCAATTTTGGCAGAAATATTCTTAATTCATAACACAATACAGGGTAACATAATGCAAAACAAAAGAAATATTTCAGTATTATTTTAAAATATGCATAGCATTAAATACTGTACTATATACTATACAAAAAATAATGTACTACTCACCTCTCTAAAACAATCCTAGTCCATATATGGACTGAATTCCAACAACAGAATGCTCTATTTTCCTCTCCACAATTCTGTCTCAAGCCCAGCAGGGTCTCCTGCATTAGAGCTCGGCATACAAACACCTGAAGATTACAAAGAGACTCCAAAGTGAGGGTGGAGTGAACAGGCCATGATGTCATTCAGAGACAGCCTCCATTCATAAAAATCAGCAAAAGCTGCTAGTTAGCAAACCATCTGTCCCGCCTTATTCCCAGCCCCTAAGTGGTCCTTTGGCTTTCACAATATGTACTGAGAACTGATGACATCTTGTGGTGATGGTTGTTAGGTTCTCCAGTTAGGTTGTTAAATTTCTCAGTTCTTATGGATCTGCAAATTAGCTTAAACAAGCAACTTTTAAATCCTATGATACCATAATCAACAATGCACCAGCATTTCACCGGGTTACTCAGGTTATTCAAACAAGTTCAGTGTATGACACAGGATTTAATTAACTGAAACCTCAAAATATATTCAGTAATTTGTTTTACTACTGGGATAACTAAGATAAAGATTATGAAAAGTAAATACAGAAGACAATTGATTTCCACTCTTCTAGAAATAAGGTGCCTGGGGATGATAACGACATGATTGAGGCAAATAAAATTATGCATGGGATGGATAGAAGGAAGTTCTTTTCCCACTCGTGTAAAAACCAGAACCAGGGGCAGCCACTAAAACTGAGTGGCAGGACAGTTAGAACAGACAAAAGAAAATATTTCTTTACCCAAAGAGCAATTAATCTGTAGGACTAAGAACATAAGAAGAGCCCTGCTGGAACAGACCAGCAGAACCTTGCCACAAGATGTTGTGATAGCATCTGACCTAGATGCTTTTAAAAGGGAATTGGACAGATTTGTGCAGGAAAAGTCCATCACAGGTTATAAGCCATGATCTATATGCAATTTCCATGTTATGGAGTTAGCCGGTCTCTGAACGTCAGGTGCAGTGGAGTGGCAACAGGATACAGGTCTTGAGTATTCCCTTGGGGCCACAGTGAGATATAGGAAGCTGGACTCGATGGGCCCTCAACCTGATCCAGCAGGGCTCTTCTTATGTTCTAGTCTAACAATTTCATTGCAGGATTATGGACAGCACATCCAGCATCATCAAATGCTGAATAACCAAATCCACATCTCTTGGTACAGCACCAGTCCAATTACAGACACCTTTCTCCCTCCCAGAATTCATATTATATGTAAAAGTATCTTCGGTAATGGCCTACTTCTCAAATGCTCATTCCTCAACCACAGCTGCAATCTTTAAAATTCTTCCTTCTCCCAGCTTATCTCCTCTTTTTGTTCCCTTTGTTATTTGCTCCCTTCTTCTAGTTTGGACAAGGTAGATATATTCCTTTCTTGTAGTTCATACCTTTTCCTCATGCAATAATATGTAGTTGAAGCAGTATGCCTGTGGCTACTAACATGCTTCTGCATGCTATTAATGTACTTGCAGTGGAAAATGTTATTTAGGGCACAATCCTAACCTGGAGTTAGACTGGCACAGGCCAGCAAAGTTTGGTTGGCACAAGGGACACCATAAAGACCACTCTCAGAGTCAGAGAAGCCAGCAAACAGGCAAGCGCCACCCTCCCTGACTCGGAGAGTAGTCAAAATGTACTTTAGGGTGGCCTTTGTGCCAGCCAAAATTTGCTAGCTTAACTGTGCCAGCCTAACTCCAGTTTAGAGATACACTTTTCAAACACATTTACTTTTAGGATGTGCTCTGCACCTACAAATGAACATTTCAATTTATTTATTTTTAAATAAGCAACTGGAGAACCTAAAGAATTAAAAGAAAGCAAGAACAACTTCACTGCACAAGAAAGACTTCAGTTGCTCTGGGAAACTAGACAACTGGATGACAATAAACTGACACTGGATGACATTGGCTCTGACACTGGATAAATAACATGATGGGTATATATGAACATGGCAGCCTCTGTAAAATAAATGAAAATCAATATTATTCCTTAAAATGAATGATTCTTGATGCCTGACTGACAGATATTCATGTTTAGTTGGAAGTAATCTCCTCTGAATTCAGCGAGCCTTACTCCTGTGGAAGTTTACATATGATTGCAGCCTCTGTTTCTATAGGCATTTTGAGAGCCACTGAAATAAAATACTATATACAGTAATGTTCATTTGTCAATCTTTGGAAAGCAACACTTTTCAAAGCAATGCTGGTGATGAAAAATACTGTAAAAGTATTTTTAAATGTTACTGTCACTTTTCTTTGTCACTGAGATGGCTCTTCATGGCTTCCAAACATTTAAGATTTTCCTCTATCTCTTTCCCTGGATTCACTCACAAAATATATACAGTATGCTACAGTTTGCATTGTTTTCCCAGCACTGTTATTAACGGCTGCAGCCACAAGGGGTCACACCTCTCTTATATTTGAGTACCAGTTGTTCGCTACCAGCCTTAGAGGCCATTTCTCAAATCAACATTCCCTCCCCTTATTGAATTCCCTTCCTATACTTTACATTGCCTCTAACAACACTGCTTGTTTGCATTGCACTCTTATTCAGATACGCAGGTATAGTCTCATCAATATAATTAAATAAATGTATTCATTAAATTTTGGGTGAGTGGGTCGATGAGCTGCCAGGCAGGGGAGGGGGTGGAGATGGGATGCAGCCCTGATTTGGGCCATGCGGCCTCCTTGGCTCCTGCTATTTAGCAGGCGCAGACCACAGGAAACCTATGGGGAGGCTGGAGCCTCCCTCGGGGCAAGGGCACCTGGGGAGGCTCCCCAGCACACCTAAACTGTGTTGGATATGGCGTAGGTCCACTGGCCTTTCTATTCCAGTGCAGTTAGGATTGCGCTCTTATTGCTGTACTCTTAGGAAAGCAGCAGGTTCTAGTGTCACAGCAATGGCACTGCTGGTCATCACATCGCTTCTGGTGGGTCCTGGACAGATTGTCATTCTAAAGAGGGGCTCCCAGTGCAAAACATTTGATAACCACTAGGGTATGGCATTCTAGATCACTTTTAGTTTCCAAATGCACTTCAGGGATAGTCCCATGTAGAGCAGATCCATGGCTTCATCATTGAGGAAAATGGATGCAGCTTGAGAACGATGCTGAAGAATAGTTTAGGTTCTGAACTGGTTATGAGGGGGCATGGATATAGTACACGAGAGCTATTGTGACTACAGCCGAAATGGCACAAAGCTGTCCCTGAGATGTCACAGAGAGGTAGTCAGTGATTAGCAGATTTTGCCAGCAATGTCCTGGCTCACTGCTATCTAGATCAATGGTCTTCAACCTTTTTCATTCTTCCAATAAATAAAAAAGCAAACAGCTGAAGTATGGGACTTGGGACCCACTGCCAATCCCACCTCTCTCCTGGGACCTGATCTGCTCCCATCCCCAACCATCCCCTGCCCCATTACCCCATACCTCTTTGCATCTTCACAACAACCCTGGGAGGTAGCAGCCTGTGCAGGGCTTGGCTTGGGAGCTTCAGGGCAAGACAACAAGAAGATACTGTGCATGCTTATATCAAGAATTCAGAAGGCAGTACCATGATTGAGCTGGATCCCAGGCCTCTCTTGAACAGGCTTTGAAAATTTGCCGCAACCCCCAAAATGAGGCTTCGCGACCACATTGGGGGCCCGGCCCACAGGCTGAAGAACACTGGAAAGGCTGATACAAGCCAGCAAACGCAAAGGAAAAGTGGGCTCAGAACATGATTTTAATTTCATCTTCAGGGAATTATTTGTTCTTGGAGAATTTAAATACCCCTCCTGATCCTGCAAAAATTTCATGGTTTTGTTTGGGTTGGGTATGTGCAGTAGCGTCCCTAGAGAGGGTGTGGGGTGCTAAGTCTTGCAAGGTGCCTTACCTTGCCGTGTAAACCACTCCTCTCCCTGCTGTTGTAGCCATTCCGGGCAGCAGAAACAATGAGGAGGAAATGCCTCTGCGTTGCATTTGTAGCCTGGAATGGCTATGACAGCAAGGGACAGGAACAGTTTACACAGCAAGGTAAGGCACCTTGCAAAACGTATTGCCCTGCCCTGCTCTTACAATATCAGTTCACATACTGTATTTTGCTAAGTTAGAACACTACTGGGTGTGTGTGGTGGTGGGGAATGGACACATTTGCAGCACAAACCTAGAACTGATCTGTGCAACCTGTTGATTGTTCAACACATGCCATACTTTTAGAAATGGGTCCTGACGAAAAACAAAAACATTTTCTTGAAGATGTATGGAGAATTTTTAGTCCAAAGTCAGTAAGGTTATTGCCAGTGCCACTGAAAACTAGTGAGGAAAAAGTAGTTCCCAAAGAGTGGAATGAACACAAGAATGGGTCATGCCAGACAGCCTAACAAGTATTAGAGAATAACCTGAGTATTCAGTACACCAGAATAACAGAGGCTAGGTCCTGCTTCTTACTGAGCAAAACCACAGTCCAACATTATGAGCCTTCCAAGTCACTTTACAAGAAATCCCACCCTATGGCAATATATCATACCACTAATCTCAAAGTATCATCAAGCAGCACAACATTCCATCTCCACGTAACTCACAGCATCAGGGAGGGCCATGTTGGACCAACATGCATTTTGTGTGATAGGAAAGGCAAATACAATGCAGGAATTAAACATAAAATAGTGTAACATAGGAGAAGCTGTCAAAAGGACAAATGCTAAATCTATTGAGAATGTAAAGTATCCGTTCACATACTGTATTTTGCAAAGTTTGAAGCAGAGGAGGAGATCCTGGCATGTTCCAATTTCTAACTAGTTGAGTGACACAAACATATCCAATGTAGTTTTCCTCAGTCTAGAACAGGTGTCTCAAAATCCCAGCCTGGGGGCCAGGTGTGGCCCTCAGAGAACAGAGGCCCCCAGATCCAGCCCACAGCAAGTCTCTGGTCGCCTATGAGGTTCTGGCCCTCCTGACCTCTGGCATGGGCTGCAACCTCCAAGCTGTGCTCCAGTTGTGGGCAGAGAGTGTAGGAAGGCCATGCACAGCCTCCCGGTCCTCAGAATGCCTCCAGAAGCTGAACATTGTCATTTCCTGGTTTTCCCAATGACCCAGAATGGATGTTTTTAGACCCTCTGAAGGTCTTAGACAGATTTCTGAGGGTCAGAGATTTCTGAGGCCCTCAGAACATGCTCTGGGTGTTTCCTGGATATTTATTCCAATTCACTTAAGTAAGCTGCTTGTGGGGTGAGGGAATGGGAGTCCATTAAAGCGTATGCTATATTTCTGTGGAGCTGGGATGGATCCTGGAACTCTGAGCCCATTCATTCATTTGTCTAAGTTCCATTTCTAAAGTATTTAGATTTTAAATTAAAATTTATTAATTTTTCTGGCCCTCAGCACGGTCCCAAATATTTGATGCGTCCCTCCAGCTAAGACATTTGGAGACCCCTGGTCTAGAACTGAGAAGTTTTGTAATCTATTTAGGAAATCTGACAACACAGTAACCAGCTGGCATATTTTGCTACAACAGGATCAGAGAGGGAGACAACATTCCAGGCAGATCCTGACACGTAGCAGTTTATTACTACCCATTAGGCTGGCACCAATGCACCTTATTTAGGTTCTCAGTACCTCTAACTCAGAGGGAGATATAAGTGCTTTGTGTAAAATATAGCAGGTTCAATCTGCCCAGGTAAAAGGAGCTCAGGCAGCAGGGCTAAGGAAGTCAAGTCATCTGCTTAAGACATTGGAGGGCTGCTGTTAGTCAGAATGGACAGTACTGCATGAATTTAGCAGAATGCAGGGGGAAAAACATACTCCAACACTCTTCAATGGAAACAGTTCACATTTATTCTGCTGCAAATCATGAAGTGATATGCGACTGTACGTCCTGCACACATGTAGGCATGAGCCCAAGGCCAGAGTGGCAATTGTAACATCTACATTGTATTATGCTTTTAACAGCGAAGCCTCCTGATAGCAATTGAATGAGCTGGTACATGCAACAGGACAGAATGTTTACGAATATACTTGTCAGAATGCCTGTGTGAGATGGGAAAGTTGCCATTTTTGTTAGATTAAAACCTCACACAGGTCTTAAGAACAGAACAGCTTTGTAGGGAGAACTGGGAGAGAACTGAGAGGGATCCCAATAGGTAGGGAAGCTAAAGAACAGAGAGCCTAGAGGCAAGGTGACTGAAGGAAGGGTGCAGAGCAGGAAATGGTTGAGAAACAGAAACCTGAGGAGTATGTATATTGAAACTTCAGGAAAATGGCAGAACTGAAACAATTTCCTAATTTCTATTGGCTTGGGTTAGTCAGTCAATTGGCTCAAACTGCTCAGACAGCAGGCCTCTAAAATAGTAGACTGAAGTGGCAATTCTGATGGACATACTTTGAGAAGTGGAAATTTTCTATAACTGCAGACTTCTGAGTAAACACACATAGGACTGGGCTGCATTTCTCAACATATGTGGAATGTCTGAGTGAGCTCTTTACCACAACATGAATGGAAAAAATGATCCTTTTGCAGAGAAATGCCTGGAAAAACCTCACCACACACTAAATTTTGGAACAGTATCATTTATTCCATGCTTTTCAAACTATCTGAGGTGGCAGGCCAGCAATTCCTCCCCCCAGTGTGCCATATTATAACTATTGTTTACTTCTTTCCTGGAAATTGGCCATGGGCTAGCAGCTGATCGTTTGTGAACTGGCACTAGTCCATGGACCACTACTTGGCAGGTAGTATTGGTTTCATCCATGTGTACCCTATATTGTCTTGACTCTGCCATTGATGGTGCAATCCTAACTTGCCCCGGAACGGCAAGGCTGGTGGGCCTGTGCCATATCAAGCTCAAGTAAGGCGGCCTCTGGAGCCTACCTGTACTTCTAGAACTAGGAGGTTGTGCAAACCCATCACGGCTTGTAACTTGTAATGGACTTTTCTTCTAAGAATCTGTCCAATCCTCTTTTAAAGGCATCTAGAGCAGATACCATCACATGATGAGAAAAAAGTGCTTATTTCTGGCAGTGGCCTGCTTAATGACAGCATTTTCTGTTTTATGACATCACTTCCAGCCCTCAGCAGGCATCAGGACTGCTATTCCACCGGCTGTGCATCTCTGGCCTAGACTGACTCCCTTCTTTGCAGCTTGGACAAAGCCTGCCAAGTACACTACCTCCGTTTTCCCCAAACCAGACAGCACCAACTAGTCAATGAAATAATCTTCAACTATTAGGATTGCCGTCTTCCCCTGCCCAGTGCTTTTGTGCCTTCCAGAGTCGTGTGCCAGGTGAAAATCCAACAGGTATAGTTCCATCAGAAGTACCGATACATGAAGCTATACCTGTGGAATTGCTGCCGGTCACGACCGAAAAAGAAAATGGCAGCCACTCCAGTCCGAAGGGTGGGGTTGGGGAACGCCGATTCTCAGACCCACGCTTGACACCCATCTGTTCGCAGGCCTCCTGGGTCTTTAACAGCCGCCCTATAGCGATGAGCTGCTAAATTTCTGACCGCCTGGCAGCCATTAACAGAGACGGAAGCCCCGTTTGAGGGAAAGGCCGCGACTTTCGCTGTAACCAGCTCAGGGATTCCGCGTTGTTTGCGAGGCGGCTCCCAACACGGCGAGGCGGTTCCTTTAAGGACCCCCCAGAAGCGCCCTCCTCAACGGCGCCTCACCAAGGCCAGCCCAGGGGGCGCCGCCCCCTCCGTCCATCGCCCCCTCAGCCGGAGAGGCGGGCGGCGTGGCCCCGGCCTGCAGGAACCGCCCTCGACCAGGCGACTCTCTCCCGCGGGGCAGACTAATCCAGCCACCGCCGCCCAGCCTGCGCCCGGTGACAGGCTCGCCGGCCTCCCTCAGCGTGCGCGCGCGCCGAGCTCCACCTCATCCCGCGGGGCTCCGCTCGCCGTGGCGCGCTCTCGGGCGGGCACGGGGATGAGGTGGGGATGGGGACGCGCCTGGCTTTCCAACCGCCGAGCCAGGCGCGCCCCCGAGCGCAGCTTCAGCCCGTGACTGAGCCGGGAGCTTGCAGCTGAGTGGCGAGCCGGCTCCGCTCCCGCTGCCGCAGGCGGTGAGTTGGGGGTGGGAGGGGGCCCGGCCGGGACATGGAGCGTGAGCCTCGCAGGGAGCGGGGGGAGGAGGACCGGGGGGATTCCGCTGACGGGATCCCGTGGCGGGGCGGGGGGAGAAAGAAGGAAGAACGCGGTGGGTCACGCGTGGCGGGAGATCGCGCAAGGAATTCCTTCTCTGTTGGGGCGAACTAGTGACAGAGGCTTCGGATCGCGGGGTGGGGATAAGCAGTCCACAGGACGGAGCCTGATGGCGGTAGCCAGTACCCCACGGAAGACCTGTGGGGGGGGGTTGGAGGGAAGCTGGGTGGCGGTGGCGGGAGGATGTCTTCATGGAGGAGGAATGGAAGGGGGCGAGCATGACACTTAGTAGATCCCACAGGGGAAGTCTCGTATCGGTATATTTCTGTACAAGATGGATCGAGAAGGGGAAGTGAAGTGACACTAGAAGGTCTGAGGAGGAGGAGATGCATTCAGTCTATTATATTATCATAATCAGAAGATGGAGTTCTGTGGATCCCAGTGGAGGGGTGACTTACTCACCGGCCCCTGTTGTGAGGGGCTTCTGCAAGGGAAAAAATCTATCCTTAAATGACTTGGGAAGAGAGGAACGTGCAAAAAGGTTTAGAGTAGGTTTGCATTGGACATACACTGTACAGTGGGACAATCAGGATATGGTGGATCACAGCTGTAGCCAAAATACTTTGGATCCAACAGGAAGTGAGAAATTACACTTTTTAAAAACTACTATAGTGGGGAGGATTCACAGCTCCTATTAAGATCAGCAATATGTTAGTGGCCGGTAACTGTTTCAAGACAAGAAGAACCTGTAAGGCTTCTTATAAAAACATAACACAAAACAATCCTTTTATTTGTTTTCACAGTGGAATATTTGGGGAAGAACTAAGCAGCTGACAGGCAAAGTAGATTTCAGCAGCATTCCCATTTTTGTTTCTCCTGAAGTCTGCATACATCCCAAGTCCTCCTTTGTATAGAATTTTGTATCACGCACCACCATCCGTTCCCTAATGCTGGTAGCTTACAAAAGTTCACACATACACCAGGATTGCCATTTGACAGTGTCACAGTGGTTGCCTGTAGAGTTATGTGACCAGCAGAAATTCAGTAGATGTGACTAGTGAACCATTATGGTATCTACAGGCTGGGTAAAATTTTGCTGAAATTTTGCCTGTCACACAGTGTTTAATGCTCCAGAAGTCCCCCAAAGATTTTTTTTTAAATTGGCAGTCCTAACAGTTAAATTAGAACTTTAATTCATGCAGCCTTTGTACAGTTTTTTTTAATCTGCATGGGGATGCTACCTTAATCTGCCTGTATTGTCTAATCTTAACTTTTTAGTGTTACTCTCAATCACTAATAATTATTCTTTTCTCAACACTTTGGGCTTTTTAAAACCGTTTTTGCTTTTGCATTTCTTAGCATTTTATATCATGTTCTGGAGCTTTTCTTGTGGAAGCAGGTGGAGCATAACTTTTAGTTTAAAGACAGTTCAGATTCTCCTTTATTCACTAGTCTCTCAACATTTCATTTCTTGCAGCCAAGTAAAATATTGCAGTAGTGCAAGCTAGAAACTTTTGGAGATGTAATAAGAATTTTGCTGATTTAACATGGCTCAAAGAATAGCTTTCCAACTTTCCTGTGGTTCAGTAAGTTAGGGCCTTTGGACTCTACAGAGAGCATTGGCCATCACAAATCACATTTGAATGGAAAATCCCTATTTATGCTAGCTAGAGAAACCGGGTGAGCAACTGCAGCTAACAACCTGGTTTGTAACCAGTACTGTACTGCTGTTTTGATCACATAGTAGACTAGATCCCAAGGGTTCATTCCACTCTGGTTGTTTAGTCTTTACCTGCAGTTGTAATCATCTGTTTGTAGCATGACAATTAGCACTACAGATGTCACAAACAGAGGATTATGGTTAATCTAGGTGGGACTGAAAACCTTTAAAAGGAAGAAAAGCTCCCTTTTTCCCTTGCAAGACTCTTGGGTAATACTTGGTGTCTCATTACCTTCCTCTTTATATCACTGTGTGCCCAAAGGCAGAGCTGATCCTAAAGAAAACATGTTTCTACTATTTCTATAAAAGCATCTCTGGTCCTTTAAGGAATGGTTGTAAAAGTGCATGCTTGCATTATGAGCTGTGCACGAGCACTGTGATCTCATCAAGTTGGTACACATGAACCAGGAAGTAGAATAGGACTGAAATAAACAGGATCAGTCCGGAGAAATGAAACAGCAGTCTTAATGGGGATGGAGGGAAGAAGATGCGAGTTACTCCACACATTTCTGTTTTAAATAGCTTGCTGACAACTGACTCATTAATTTGTTTGAGGCATTGCCTGCTTGTCACACAGCACAGGTTGTAGTAGCCTTGACTGACTGAGTGTTTTAATGTAAGCTTTCTTTCTTTTGTTTGTCTGTGTTGTGTCTGGGGGATATATTCTCAGTATTCTTGGGTTTTTTTTAAAAAAAACTCTCCAGGTTTGAGCTTTAGAAAGAAAAAGGATGAGGGCTTAAAGACAGTTTATGTCTTTAACTGTTCATGTCTTCAAGCTAGAAGAACTGGGATTGCAATAATCATGAATGTTACAAGAGATGGCATAACTGATTCCTAGTTAGACAGTGATAAGTGGCACACTGTAGCATCATCCTGAAATTTAAGTAGAAACTTCAAGTAGCTCATGTCTTGCTTTCAATGTAGTGGTCTGATAATATATGCTGTAAGAACTTTGTTGAACCTAAGTGGATCTGCCAGGATGAGAGATCATGCATAGAACTTCATATTGGCTTCTTTGGGTTTTGTAGAAGAAAGGCAGGCATTTGCCACGAATAATAACAGAGAATCAAGCATGTGTTTTGCTGACTAAGAAAATAGTCATTGCTCAAATAATGCTGATACAGAAATTAAAACAAACAAATCCTGGTGCCTTTTTGCCCCTGCCTGTGATATTTAATATTATCATGTGTCCCCCTTCTGAGATCATAAAAGTTTTGAAATTATTAAAACCATTGAATAAATTCAAGGCAGTGAGTGTGTTACACATGGCTCATTTAGTCCACTCCTGTAAATGCTTACTCAGAATTAACTCCGCTACAATCTGTATGTGTACATAGAATTGTGTACATTGTACATTTGGGACTTACCCAGAGAGAGCAAGCACAAGATTGCAGCCTTAAAGTTAGTTGGGCACATGAACAAACTTGTTTGGAGTTGCAGTACAGACAAACAAGTGTAGATGTGTGAAAAAAATCCACAGTGGTACATAATTTTGGTACATATTAGTGATTCAACATTTTAATTACTTTTTTTGTGGGGCCTGGCAAAAATTTTTGCAGGGCAGAAGGATATTCTCCGTCCCCTTTATCCATTCTCTCCTTTCCTGCATGCCTTCTCATCTCAAGAATCTAGGAGAACTATCCTTCCATTTGTTGTTGCTGAATTTGGAACTAGTGGCATAAATTAGATCCACGCTTTAAAATGGCTTCTGACCATCCATACTTGGCCATTCAATGTCATTTACTGTAGAATCCTATGAGGAACTAGACTGGCTGGACAAGTTCCTGAGAGCTATTCTTCAGCCTAACTCCTACCGGCCAATTTCTAGGAACAGCATGACAGTAGTGCGCATGCACAACCCTCAGATCACTGTTCAGAGGGGAGGGATTCTGGGAAGGAAAGGGGTCTTTTTCAAAAACCAATGTTTTCCTGCATACTTCGGAGTCTTCCCTTATGGAGAAACTCATTCTGATTCTTTCCCTGGGCTACCGAAAACCCAATGTGTCTCCATTTGAGACACCCTTTTTCCTCAGAGTGGCTGTGATAAATGTTTTTGTTGTGGGTTTTGGTGGGGATGTTAATATGAAAATCATGAAAGCTTACTACCTCATGAAAGAAAGTGTTTTTGAACTCAACAATTGTTAACTGAACTCTCCCAGCTAGCTTTTTTTTTTTCGGGGTGGGGAGCCAGGGCCCCTAATGGCTGGCATTGGGCTCAGGGCAAGATGCCTGTTTGGGCCCCTCTTCCTAAATTTTCTTACAAACCCGATGTTTCTACATTTTTTAAACAAGTTTTTAATTGACAGTTTTAACTTTGCTTAAGCAAGATTGAAACAACAGTAAATGAAACCATGGATCAGAATGGAATAATTCTGGAATAAGTGCTATTGTATTTCTTTTCTTCTACCTCAGCAAAGTCCTTATTTGCTTTTTCTTCTTCTATTAAGGCACAGGCATCCAAGGACTGGCTTTCACTATCTATCTCGTAGTTGTTGTTCAGTCGCTAAGTCGTGTCCGACTCTTCGCGACCCCATGGACCACAGCACACCAGGCCTCCCTGTCCTCCACTAGCTTCCAGAGTTTGCCCAATTTCATGTTCATTGCTTCGGTGACACTGTCTAACCATCTCCTCCTCTGCCGCCCCCTTCTCCTTTTGCCTTCAATCTTTCCCAGCATGAGGGTCTTTTCTAAAGAGTCCCCTCTTCTCATGAGGTGGCCAAAGTATTGGAGCTTCAGGATTTGTCCTTCCAGGGAGCAATCAGGCTTGACTTCCTGTAGGATTGACTGACTAGATCTCCCTGCAGTCCAGGGGACTCTCAAGAGTCTTCTCCAACACCATAATTCAAAAGCATCTATTCTTCGGCGCTCTGCCTTTCTTATGGTCCAGCTCTCACAGCCTTACATGACTACTGGGAAAACCATAGCTTTGACTATGTGAACCTTACTGTGTGATCAAAAGAAAGCTCAGGTGAAATACACTTGCCTTGCCTTTTAAAAAATTTTCTTCTCTCTTTCGCTAATGTGCTCCAGACTTATATTTGTACCCCACACTGTTATTTTCACCTTAATGCCAAAGCATATGTAGACTTGATCTAGAGCTATTTGTTCTAGCAACACACTAAACTAGAAGAAGCAACACACTAAACTAAACTATTGGGGCCTGGGGGGGGGGAACCTACTGCTGGGGCCTAATCATTCTGGTCTGAGGGTGTATGTTTCATTTCCCTGTATTTGAATTGTACGAGTATGTGCTGGTGCTTATGGAGAAGACCTAGGCTGCATTTTCACTACAGCTTTAATCTACTTTCAGTGCACCTCAATTTCCCCAATGCATCCTGGGGTGCACTGTAGTTTGTTAAGGAATCTGAAAGTTTGTTTAAACTGAGAGTCTGTAGTTAACAAACTGTAGTTCCTACAGAATGCATTGGAGTAATAGAAGTGCTTTGGAAGTGGATTGAAACTGTAGTGGAAATGCAACTCTGAACAAATTTGTTTTGAACAGTATAGTTTTTTTTTAATGGTCTAGGCCCCCTGGAGGCCTAGGCCCTGGGAATTTCCCCTCTCCCTGCCCTCCTCTTCTCAGGCTTGGGAAGAGTTTGCCTGGGAAGTGGTTGGGGAGCATTTACAGGAGAGAGCTGGGGAGATTTAAATACCCGGCTGCTGATAGTCTCCTGCAAGTGGCTATTAGTACTATAAGGAAAACACAAATATGTATATACTGGGAAAACAATGCAATTTGTCTGGCAGTGATATAGTTCTGTTGAAGAACGTAATTCCTTTTAACCTTAATTTCTTTTGTTTCAGAGAAGTGAATTCTGGAGCAAAGTTATTTGTGAGAGACAATGAGCTATTGCTAAGCAGTCTACGTCACTGATTTTCAGGTAAGTAGAAAGTTTGTTCTGCTACTGGATGAACCCCTCCATCCAGTTTGAAAATGGTGGTGTTTATTTAATTCAGAAGTATGCCCATTGTGTTCAGTAAGACTTAGGTTGCAATCCTATCTTTCAGTAAACAAACAATTCTAACCGTGTCTAATTATGTCTATCTTTAGACATAGCTTGGACTCAAATTATTTACTAGTTGCTGAGAAGAGGGAGAGGGTGGAGGCCATGGCCGGTCCCACCCCTGCTCCGCCCCTCCCCCTCCCCAGTTCTGCCCTCCCCCTGCTCCGAAAGAGCTCACTGCCGGCAGAGGTGAAACTTACTGAAGGCTGGCTACACATGAGGTCTTCCTGGTGCAGGCCCAGTGCTGGCGGGAAGCCCTTAATGCCAGTGCTAGAAGTGCTTAACGGTACGTCTGTGACACCAGCGGTGGCACTGCTGGCACTGGGCCTTGTAGGATCAGGCCCTTAGCTGGTCAAATGCATTGATTGTTACGTGTACTCAAGTAGAATTACACAGCTTGTTCAGCCCTGAGGGTCATGTTAGAAATCTGTGAGCTAGAGAGCTGCAATTAATAATTTTATTATTATTAATAAACAATAATACCTGTCGCTGCGCCGGGCTCCAAGGGGTGGGGGTGGGAGCCCTGTGGAAGCCTCCATGGGGCTCCCCAAACATCTGCAGAACTAGAAAAAGCTATCATGACCCACTTCCTGGTTGTGAAAGCGAAACCAGAAGTGGGCCACAGTCACTCTTTTTCAGTTCTGCGGATGTTTGGGGAGACTGTGGAGGCTTCCGCAGAGTTCTCCACACCCCTCAAAGCCTGGTGCAGCGACAGATAAGGCATTTTCAGCCCGTTGGCCCAAGCAGTGACACAATCCTGGGGATTGTATCGCTGCCTTCACCCCACCCTTGCAAACACTTACTGCGGTGTAAACTCTCCCTGAGAGTTTGAAAACCGCTGCCCTATAACAGTGGTTCCTAAACATTTTTGGCTGGTGGCTCCCTTGACCTACTGAGCCAGTATCCATGGCTCCCCTTTAGGGCTGCAATCCTATACATTGTCTAGAGCAGTGGGTTTCTCACATGGATTCTGTGGGTCCCTTGGCTGGCTTCTGCAGTATGTATGAACTTTTCTTCAGAAGTCTTGAAAGTTGGACAAAGTGTTTATACACACACACACACACACACACACACACACACACACACACACACACA